>JAQFVV010009070.1:0-17859 GCA_028023455.1 Epiperipatus broadwayi | reverse complement strand
ATATATATAACACAAACTTAACAAAATAAATTATGCTTTATTTTGTTTCATTATCCTTATTTTATTTACTTTTTACTTTAATTTTTAATCTTAGAATGTCGAGCATAGGTAAACCACCCAGATGATGCCTGTAAAAGATCTTCAAGGCACTTGACTCCAGGCTAGGTCCACAACCATGCCAATGCTCACTTTCAGATATATATCCACAATCAATGCAATGTGAACATGTTAGCATCAAACCACACTGACAGGAATGTTCATCTGAATAGCATGACATTATTTGAAGAAGCATGACCTTTGTCCAGTACAGGAATTTACATCTGTCTGGCAAAGGAAACATGCATGTAATATAAAGAGAAAAACGCTATATGTGGATGGAAGAGTGGTCTAACATGCCAGTTTATTGTCTCCATCCATAGAGCTGGAATGAATCAATAACACAGGAAATACACCTGCATCCATTGCAACGGCATGACTACCCCTTTGGGGTCATACATTCAGTTGGACTTGTCACCCTTATGTGTTAACACCCTTCACATTACATTGATATAAATGTCCATAGATCTTTCCACCAGCACTGACACAACTACGACACAAATAGTCCAAAGTCAAAACCCCTAATTCAAATGAGGCTGAATGGCTACCCACACTCAACCTACATTTAAATCAATTTATTAATTTAATTGAAAAAAAATCTTTAGTTTAAAGTTTTAAATCATTTTACGATGACACATTATAGTAACTTATTTTTACTACAAATATCAATTGACCCATTTTTTCCTTCTTTTCAATTTAATAATGCATAAATAACTATAAGTATTTTCATCTTTAAATTTAAGTTTGCAATCACAAACCCCTACCTTATTACAAACAGATATTAATTAAGCTTGAATAATAAAAAAACAATATGTTTTTTAAAGATTACATTTTAACATTAGATCAGAGTTTAAAATGGCAAAGTTTATGAAAAATAAAGTTCAGGTTTGTTCAGGATAGAAAGTTTATAGTTTTTGAAACAATAAAGTTCCCAGATTTAAGTTTAAGAGAGTTTATATTTAATTTGATCATTTATAAATTTATCCTCCTTTGCCCTTTCTCGTTTCTTTACAACAAAGATCTAAATTATAAGTAGGGCTTTTTCTTGTGGACAATGACGATTTCTGAGCTTGATGAGAATTTCTGCATACAACCCAGTAGTTGACCCTGGGATCCATGAATGATGAAAGCTGCCTTTGGCCGGCCAAACTGAAGGAAGCACAATGAAGGCGATTACATTCTTAGTGACGATGACAATATTTATATATCGTTACAATATATATATATATATTGTCGTCGTCACTAAGAATGTAATCCCCTTCATTGTGCTTCCTTCAGTTTGGCCAGCCGAAGGCAGCTTTCATCATTCATGGATCCCAGGATCGAACTACTGCTGTTGTATGCAGAAATTCTCATCAAGCTTCAGAAATTGTCATTGTCCACAAGAAAAGGGCCCTTGTGTAATTTAGATCTTTGTTGTAAAGGAACGAGAAAGGACAAAGGAGGTATAAATTTATAAATGATCAAATTAAATATAAACTCTCTTAAACTTAAATCTGGGAACTTTATTTGTTTCAAAAACTATAAACTTTCTTTCCTGACAAACCTGAACTTTATTTTTCATAAACTTTGCCATTTTAAACTCTGATCTAATGTTAAAATGTAATCTTTAAAAAATGTATTGTTTTTTTTATTATTCAAGCTTAATTAATATCTGTTTGTAATAAGGTAGGGGTTTGTGATTGCAAACTTAAATTTAAAGATGAAAATACTTATCGTTATTTGTGCATTATTAAATTGAAAAGAAGGGAAAAATAGGTCAATTGATATTTGTAGTAAAAATAAGTTACTATAATGTGTCATCGTACGTTTAGATATATATTTTAATTATTTTATTTTCACCAAAGACAACAGAATTCAAACTTTAATTTTCTAATTCTCTAATTAATTATTTCGTTTGGATTTTTCTTTTTATAGTTCTCAGGTACCTTATCTCTAGAATGCATGGATCTATCAAGCATATTCCATATCTCTATTTCATTGGTTCATTGAATTTGTGACCAAGTAGATTTTGTGTTTGTGGCTAAGTAGATTTTGGGTTTCTGGCTACCTGGATTTTTCCACTGAGATCTGTGTCTATATCTTTGGGCGGGAAAAGCAAGTCTTTTGTTTCTATTCAACTTTCTAATGGTCATTTCGCCCTAAGGATCTGTTTGTAATTTTTATTTTTAAGATTAAAACTCTCTTCATTATTTTTAAAATCAAAAGGTTTTTTATTATATTTTATTTAAAGATTAGAATCTTTGTTTCAATTCTATACTTTTTTAAAGCTTATTTTATTTCTATATTTAAATCAAACATATTAATAAATTAATAATTCATTATTTGTGCATTTTGAACATTTGTGCACGATATATATATATATATATATATGCATATGTGTATATGCATATGTGTTACAATATATATATATATATTGTAATGGTGCAGATCCCCTCAAGGAATCAAGGTGATCACATCTTACTATAATGGAATTTAGGATCTTCATATAGGATGCTATGAATGATATGATTTAACATTAATCCAAGATTGAACCCATTTTAAACAAGGTAATTTAAAATTAAGTATTCACTACAGATGCAATATAGACTAATTCACTCAATCTTCACCTTTGTAGATGGTTTTGTTATGCTCAGTATTCGAACTCAGGATAGTTTTTACATTTAGCTGTCTTCAAGTGTTTCCATCAATGATCTACATTAATTATAGTACTTAATATAATTTTTAATCGATTTTCAAATTAATTTCAACCAAATTATCAAGATATTAAATTAGTATGATATATGTATATGGGTATGTGTATTCATATCTTATTTATTTCGGAAATTACATAAATAATTAAAATAAATCAGGTTCCTTGAATTTAAAATAAACTTTAACGATGTTTATTAATTGATAACAATTTAAATATATTTTATATAAAAAAAATCATAATTATAAGTGCTTTACATACATTTCTATTATTTTATAATATCAAATTAAAACAATATCTTCCCATATTTCCATAGTAGATATGCATCATTATACGACAATTTTTAATAAATAATAAACAAACATTTTAAATTATATATATATATATATATATATATATATATATATATATATATATATATATATATATATATATATATATATATATATATATATATATATTATACTAACTAGCTAAATTTAATATACAAATTGTATGTATAAATGAAAATTTTATATTATTAAATCCTTGTATAGGAATTCCAATTTTATATAAAAAAACATTCTATGTGTAGGCATTATTATGAAATAAAGGAGCTGACATGCAAGGCTGTTAATCATTTATGCAAGGAATAATAAAAAATATTACTAAGTTAATTATGGTAGTAATAAACAATTTCTGTTCTGTCAAGAATAAAATCAATATGAAGAATAATAAAATCTTACCTCCATATTAAGTTATTTTTACATCATCAACTTGCTTTATAGGGAAGATCTAAAAAATATTTAAATCAATGATCTTTCCATTCCTTTTTGTGTAATAACTTTTTTAAATGGACTATTTCAATGTCAACAGATTTTGGAAGCAAAGAAAATAAATTTAGATGCCCTAAGCTGATAATACACATAATGATAAAATGTATTAATAGTTTATGATATTTTCATACTTATTTCCATAATTTGTGATGTAATGCCCATTAATGTTAAAGTTCTTAATGTTCATTAAGGACAATTTTTTTTATTTCCTGGTTATCAATATTCAGTGAGTCAATTAATATACTCTGTTGTTCTGAATTCCTCCTCTTCTATGGTGTTGACATCTTCCATAAATTATTTCAATAGAAATTGAAATTGCATTTTTAATTATATAGATGAAGTATGGATATAGATTAGACATTTCAGTAGGAATGTATAATTACATTATTTTTAGATCAAACAATACCATTCAATCCTATGACAAAATGGTCTTTAATCATGACACATTTTACATACTGATTAACTTCTTAATATAATTTAATTTACATATATAAACATTGTTGACATAAAATATCTTCTTTGTGATTGCAATTTAGAATTATTCTATTACTAGATCCTTTAAATAAGCTTTAACATAAATGTGCACTGGAAAATCCAAGTCATCATATCTTCATTATAAGTCTTTAAATAGGGCAACAAGTGATCCTGGATCATATACTTATGTAATGAATACTCTCCATGGGGATAATTGCAGTACAGTCAACCCATGACATCTTCATTAGTCCCTCAACTTATGAAAATTGTGGGAGTGGCAAGTCAACTTTCTATTTGTTCAAATGATGAAGCATTCAATTGGACTCATAGGAATGGATCCAAAATCATAATTGGCCTTCATGTTAGATTATCCATTATATTGTACTCCCTTTTAAAATTAGAAACCTATAAAGATCTGTAAGTCACAATGTTATGATTATGCTAAACTTATTCCCATACTTTAATTAATTTTCTCTCCAACATGTCATTCACCAACTCTAGAATATTCTCACTCAAAATTAATGCTTCCACATAAGTTATTTCATCCATTTATGAATAAAATCATAATTTATTGTTACTTCTCATAAATGTAGTAATACTAATAATGTAATTTAAAGGTAATGCAAGTAATTTATATATAAATAATGCTGAGAACAATTGAGGGTTTGCTACCAACTTATATTAAGTGTGAATTATTGAAATTGTATGTGTTTATATCACAGCACTAGTACAATTATTGGCATATTACTAAACTGCACCAAAACTAATGTACATATCTGTTTCTAATTGCTTAATAAGCATGTAATTAACAGCGCTTGTAATATGAGGCTAACTATTTAATGAGGAATTAATATGTAAATCCATATATTTTTTTCTTAGTTTGTTATTAAAATATTTTTTAATGTTAATCATCTTGGATCATTGCAATTTATTTTATTGATTTTATCAAATTAAATTTCATAAGTAATTTTATAGAGTCATTTATGTCATGATGAGGCTAAATAATAAGACCTCACTAATTTTAAATATATATTTGTCTGTCATGTGTACAAACTATCCTGTCACCATTTTAGTAGAATCTCTGTGTTTCACTGCTGTGCAGCCAGCAGGAAATAATTAAAAGGAATTGGATGCCAATAAATTGTTGGTTCTGGATACTGGGCATATAGGGCAAAGTGGTGATTGCTCCAGATCCATATCTTGAGCATGATCTGACTTGAGGTACATTTGATTAGATTCTATATATTGTTGTATAAACGTACATATATTTTTTCTCCAGGCTTATCATCGAAAACATGGGCCAAACAGTAAATAATATATAAACCCTGAGTAATGGATTTTGTTTATATATAAAAAAATTGTAAGATATGTATGGAATTTTTTTTCTGGACATGTTGTCCCTGAATTGATTTTTTTCTTTTCCAAAGGATGAGGTATATGTGTGTATGTGTGCATTATGACCATATATATGTATGTGTACTATATGTGTATGTAGGCTAGTGTAATATATATTGTAATGATCCGGAGAAAGTGACTTACGTAATCTGCACTACGGGGCGCCATCTAGGCATTTGAACCTAGAAAAATTTATAAAGTAGGCAGATACATGAGAAAAAAAATTTTTTTTTTTTTATTTTGATTCCGGTCGTTAGCCCATGTCACTAGCTCAGTGGAATAGCAGAGATTAAATAATATAATATCTTATCCAATTATATTTCAATATTAAATAATAAATAAAATAAGCCACTGCCAGTAATTAGCATACAAACATTTATTTATGCACATATATATAAGATTTAAAATTATTTTATTATTAGTTTTACATTTTAACATTATTTTTTAACTTTGATTTTTGACTTTAATTTACCTTTAATTACTATTACATTCTAATTTTACATTTTAATTAAGTTCGCACAGATGGGATTATAAAAGCTTGTTATAATAAGTTGCTATAGATCGGTTACATGGATTACACGGTTAAATACATTCCAAAGTAAACATAAGCGATCAAAATATAAAATTATTGATTACTGACAATTGCGGAGGGAAATTTATATGTAACCCAATAGTATTCACCATAAGATACTTGCATTGTCACCAATAACTTAAAAGACATCCGAATAAATACATTTTAGATACTCACCGTAAGGTATCATTATTTATCGAATGTCTATATATTCTGATCAAATATGAAAACGCAAAACATAGTTAACCGATAAACAATCCGTGCAAGCGTCTATAAACAACTTAAATTTAATGCATTTTTATTTAGAATCGAGTCTGAATACTACATAGATTTGCATTGAAATTAAAATTTTCTATCCCTATTTAACCTTAGGCTAAAATTCGCAGTCAAACTGGCATCAATCCATCTGATATATCGATGTATTCAATGTAATACGAAATATGGCAGCACCAAAAGAATTAAGAAAAGACATTGACTCTCAATCAGATAGGAATATTACATATATCTAACGAGAAGAACAATAAAAAAAAAACTCCATAGAAAGGAACTGCGTTCTCCGTCTTATAATTCATTCCATAGGCAAACGGGTGAGTGCAGCATATATATAAACGATTCTGCCAGTAGCGAATCTCCGATCACATCTACTAACTACATCAATATATCCAATCCATTGACCCAATCTAACAACGACATAAATAACCTAAGATTACCCTCCCCTAATATAACTTTACAAATCTATACAGCCATTCACGCCCGACTTAAGTTTAACATTTTTATAATTAATTTAACGGAAAACAAAAATCATAATAAAACTTAAAGAACAAAAAATAAATAAATGGAAATGATTTTACAAAATAAATACATTAAATAAAATTATAACTAATTAATAAATAATGTTGGTCAGATAGAATAATATTGCAATCATTTAAATCTGGAAAAGTTTTTAATTTACTGTTCATAAATTTTAAAGTTCTTACGGTTATTTAAATAGTTCATCTTCATATATTCCTTGCCGTTTGAACGTGAATTCCCACGTCGTCCGAAGATTGGTATCCTGTTGGCCAATTTATTTATCCATCCGGAGATTTTTTAGTGTAGTTTGTCCTCAATGTAGAAACGATGGTTCATTTTTCTTCCTTTCTTAGCAGAACTGAAGGGATTGAAGCTTTGCGTCTTTTTCAATCCCCTCAGCACTAACACCTAGCTGTTACATCGTAATAATCATCAATAACTAGTCACTAATTAATAATTTCCAAATTTTCCTTTTATACATATTCGAAGGATTGACTTAACATTACGTCATCGATGAGATGATCCTTTTCGTTGAGGTCCGATTCCATAGGGATTTCTTTTTATTTGCTAATAGTTTCTATTGTTTTCCTATCTGACCGGTATTTTTACATTTAAATGCCCAAGGCTGGTTTACATTTAACTAATTAACAATCATTTCCATTTCTGATTAATTAACCTGTTTTCCAAATCAAAAATATGTTTAAAGATAAATTTAAAGATATAATTTTATCTCCAAATCTTTTTAAAATTTAGTTTTAAAATACTTTTTCTTTAATAAATTTTTATTTTAATAATTTTTCATTATCTGTGCGATTTAATATATAAGAGTTTAAGATGATATTTAATTTCAATTTTTAATTCTTAAAGAAAATTTTTAAATGCAAACTTTTTAATTTACTTTCATGTTTAATAAATAAAAATAAAAAAACAACAATGTAACGAACGTCTGTGCTCGTTACAATATATATATATAAATTTCTGGGCTTGATGCAATGCGGAAATAGATATATTTTTAAATTTGATATGTATATGTAGAAAATATTTTCTCAGTCAGGTATATGATATATAGAGTTTGTTTGATGAACTATTTACAAATGTCATAAAAATGTAATTTTTTAGTTTGTTGGTATAAGCAATGCATATGGGTTTTATTTCATTGTGAACATGAAACCTAAGAAACAGCCACAATAAATATATATGTATGTATAAAATATTGTAAAATAATGTAGTAGCAGATTTTAGATAAGCATCATGCACATGAGTTTAGACTTCCCAGTGTGAAGCAAGTCAGTCAGGTACTGTAAGCAATGATGCAAACTTGAAACTGAATAATATAGAGAGCCATCCCACAGGTCTTATTATTGTATATATTAATACTACTTAATAAAGATTAACTAATCAATTATATCTGTTTTAGGTGCATTGAAACAACAGAAATCAATAGAGAAAGCAGAGAAAAGAAAAGTGGTACGAGATAAAGAATAATAACAATTTTTTATTGGTGATATTGCATAAGCATGAGAAAGGTTATTAGGATAGAATAGAGAGGTGAGATGTAGAAGATGAACAAAGTAATGAGGGCAGATGTATAACCTACTGAGAAGATATAAAACAACCAGAATGTTTTTTCTTTTGTTTGCTTTCAGAAAAGCAACTAAAAATGGAATACCAAAAAAGAAGATGGAAAGGAGGGTGAGAGAGAAAATGAAGTAGGACCAGAGAGCCCAGAAATTAGTTTCAAGGATTCTGTAAAGCTGTATGAAGTAAATAAGGCAACAGAATCTTCAAGGATTAAAAAGTTGGACACTAAAAATATATATGACTTTATGTGGAAAATAAGAAAAGAGAGAAATGACATGTTAGAAATGATAAAAGATGTGTGGAAAAAAACCATGAAAAAGTTGGAAAATATCAATAAAATGATGGATCACTAGTTTAGAGACAAAAAGAAAATGATGATAAAGAATGAAAAAGGCCAATGCAACCAGAAGCTGCCAGTAATATCAAATCCTGCAGAACTAGAATGTTCAGAAACTGGCCTCAAAAATTCAGGGAAATTGTTTTGTGAATCAAACAAGACATTAGAAGCTTCAAAAATGAAACAGTTAGAGATGGTGATATATGTGATTTCATGTGGTAGATTAGGAAGAAGAGAAATGATATGTTAAAGATGATAAAAAATATGGCCAGAAATTATGAGCATGTTGAAAAAATAGACCATAAAAAGGATCAAGGCTTAAAAATATTGAATGTGGCACCAAACATGGAGGATAAAAAGAAGTATGTAACAGTATTCCAATAATAGCATGAATCAGACACAAAAAAGGATCAAATAAGTCAAGATCCCTAATCCCTACCAGACATAAATTCAATATCACAACAGGGCTATATCATTAAGAAAGATCTCAACCACATAGTCACCAATCAGGGATCATCCCAGATGGTGCACTTTGTTCAAGATCAAACCTTCAGAGAAGAACCAGGAGGAAACCTCATGGAGCATCTTGACAGCCTAAAAGAGGTGTTCTACTTCCACTGAGCTAATGATGAAGAACAAGTTGCCATTTCCAGGCACTACCTGAAAGCCATGTCCAAGGACTAGTGGGAATTTCTTTATCAGAAACCCCTTATATTTACAGAATACCAGAAGGAGTTACTCCAGGATCTACTGAAATGATGAGTGCTAGGAGTGAATCTTACTTATTCTAACTACCAAAAATACCAATTCAACCACCAGGAAACCTATACTGAGTCCTTTTATGCCAGGTGATTAAATTCATGTCTCTGACAGCATTATCCTATGAAGATTCTTACATTATCCAAATAATTCAGCATTATTAACATACATGGCTTCACAGAATGATACTAGATAACCTTCTTGCCACAGTAGAAAAGATGACCCAATTCTTGACTTTTGTAAATTATGGAAAATTAACTCCAGAGCCTGGAATCAAAGAAATGTACAACTCAAGATAGCTAAAACCATGTGTACCCCCTAACCCTGAGAAGTAATCAATAAGAAACACGAGTGGATAGAATTCAGCTAGAAACCAATAAAAAAAGAGAAACAAAAAAATTATCAATGTTTATGGATACACTTGAGAATGATATAATAATAAAAGAGTAAAAATATAGGCAGACATTGCTTTCTTAGTAGTAATATTCATAATGTATAGGCAATATTAGGAAGGGGTAGAGGATTATAAAGTATAGGTAATAACTTCCAAGTGCCACAACTTAAGACATTCAGTATTCATCCAGTAATGGTTGATTCTTTGACACTTGGAACAGTAAGTAAAAGAGTTTTTTACCATTTTTATTATATTTTATAGGTTGGAAAAAATGAAGCAGTCAGTCTGAGAATCTAGACTCTACTTAAACTTTGTACCATCTAATAAGGTTTAAACTTTATCTTTCCCCTACATACATGCACTCATCCCCTTACATCTTTTTTTAAATATTACACACATAGTAAATAATAGATAAATAGAGATGTGTATGCAAAGAGAAATGTGCTTGATATATTAAATTATATATATATATATATATATATATATATATATATATATATATATATATATATATATATATATATATATATATATATATATATATATATATATATATATATATATATATATATATATAATAAAGAATAGAAGATGCTATCATGTATAATTATATTTTATTTATATCTTCTATTAATATTTCATATTTTACTATATATTTTAAATTTTATATTCAAATGTATATTCATTTAATGGCAGTCACAAGATGATGAAATTGGTTTCAAAAGTTCTAGAAGCATTCCAAATCTTTAATTATCAAATACATTAGTCTTATTAAAATAGAAACTGATCTATTGATTCTGATAAAGTCAATACAACACTCATTAATGAAAAGTTTATCTTTTTAAAAAAAAAATATTTCTAAAACTAGAATTAGATTTAAACAATTATTTAGAACATATCAACCTGATTGCATTTTTGTCCTACCTGCAGAACAAAGATAGATTACTTGTAATAAAACCATTTTGTAGCAGCATTGTACAATTTCTCTGGAAATGTATCTTAAAAGCATTCTTGACATAACAAATAATCAAATAAATAGGACTCAAATTTAGTCTAGAGAATTGGCTAAACTAATCCACACCACTAAAATTATTAACATGCAAACTGCTAAGTAAAAAAAAGAAATGCACATTTTACCTGACCAATCCATGAACCCTCTTTTTCCAGAATGCCAATCTATATTTGAACAACCATGATCTACTATGCTATGCTCTAAAACCTGATCATGGAAATCTGTGACTTGCTTTAAATATGATAGTGAAAGACATTTCTGTTGTGAAATATTTTGAACTCCACTCCAAATTGATACCTACCAAAGATTATCATAGAATGCCACCTCCATAGACTCTAATATTTTTCTCTAGTATTCAAAATGTAATGAAGAGTGTAATATTTAATGTTTTATGAATTGTAACCTTATCACTTTAAAAATATTTAATCTTCTGAATATGTAATTTCTTTGATTTATGTAACCCTCTATAACACTTTCCAAAATAATCTTTAATTTTATCGAACTGTTAATTTGGTGTGGCAAAGTCTTTCATGTTCTATTTCATGTATGTTTATATATATATATATATATATATATATATATATATATATATATATATATATATATATATATATATATATATATATATATATATATATATAAGTTCAATTCATATGCCTATAAAACTCCCACCCTCATAAGTATAATTACTTTAGTTTAGCTATTTGCAATTAAAGGTGAGCACCAATTTATTAATCATAAAAATTGTGGGAGTAGCAAGTCAGCTTTCTATTTGTTCAAATTATGCAGCATTCATTCGGTCTCATTTGTTTAAATTATGCAGCATTCATTCGGACTCCTAGGAATGGATCCAAAAACATAATTGGCCTTCATGTTAGCACCACGATTTTCTATATTATTATACTCCCTTTTAAAATTAGAAAGCTATAAAGATCTGAAAGCCATGATACTGATCTTGCTAAACTTATTCCCATATCTCAATTAATTTTTTTTCAGCATGTCATTTGTTGACCTGAGATTATTCTCACTAAGAATTAATGCTTCCACACATATTATTTGATCCAACATATAAATAAAATCTTAATTAGATATTTCTCATAAAAGTAATAAAGCTAATAATGAAATTTAAATGTAATTTAACTGATTTATATATAAATAATGCTGAAAACAATCGAGAATTTGCTTCCAACTTACCTTAAGGGGGAATTATTGAAATAGAATATGTTTATTTATCAGCACATGTACAATTATTGGCATATAATTAAACCACCCCAAAACTAATGTGTGTGTAAAAGTATATGTGTGTATCTATTTCAAAGTGTGTAATAAGCATGTAATTAAACAAGTGTGCTAACTATTTAATGAGAAATTAATATTTAAATGCATAATCTTTTCTTCTATTTGTTATTAAAATATTATTTAAAGTTAATAATCTCCATCATTGCAATTTCTTTTGTTGATTTTATCCAGATAGAATTCAATAAGTAATTTTATAAAGTTGTTTATGTCGTGATGATGCTTAATATTAAGATTTTGTAAATTATAAAAATATATTTCTCTGCCATATATATGAGCTATCCTATCACCATTTCAGTAGTCTCTATTTCTCGGCTGCATAGCCGACAGGAAATAATTAAAAGTAATTGGGAGCCATTTGAGTTGCTGCTCATAAGTTGTTGGGTCTGGAAACTGGGCATACAAGGCAAAGTGGTGATTTTTCCAGACCTATGCATGTCGAGCATGATCTGACTTGAGGTACATGTGCTTAGATTCTAGATCTTATTGTTTGAACATGCATATATATATATATATATATATATATATATATATATATATATATATACATATATATATATAAATTATTAATCAATGTCTGTATTCCAATTATAATAAAGTATATATAATTATTCAAAACAATACAATAATTAATACTGTATTAATTATTGTATTGTTTTGAATATATATAAAACCATAGGTATTACTAATATATAATTGTAAGCCCCACAATTGATAATGGCAAATGTTATGGAATAGGCTTTGAATCATAATATTGATAGGTGTTTTGATATCCTGTGATTTGTTGTGGCATATGCAAAGGAATGGTCTGTTACTGGTATAATAATAGGTTAGCTAAGTTATCACAGTGAATAAAAGATTCTATCATTGATCTTTTCACCTATATACCAATATACACTTTAATTTCATTTTTAGGAGAGGAGGTGTTAGTGATCAAATAAATATCAAACTACGTATTTAAATTCAACTCATCTTTACCCTACTTCATTTCTGTTATTCCCAAGTTTAAAATTCATGGACAATCTCCACGATCATTTATTCGGAGTATATTAATGTCACATAAAATATGAGTAAGCATAAACATGTGTAGTTGTTTAATGATAAAAGTGAATATATAAAAATATATGTAAAGTAGCAAAAATATTTATAAGCATGTGAGAAGACATGTCCAATTGAAAAAGTGAATTTAAAAATTTTCATTGAGTATCTTTAATTTAAAAACTTGCATATATTTAAAAAACTATATTTACAGTATGCAACATTTTTAATTAGGGAAATTTATAATAAACTATAAAACATTTAATTCATCAATTATAGTTACCCTTTACTTGTAATTGATTCCAATCATTATTTCAAACCTGGATCTCCAGCATAGATCAACCATTTGATGTCCATATGAACATAAATGAAATGTATACTATGTTTATGATTGTCTCAATCATAACCTTGTTCTTATATTATTATATGGAAATAATAATAATATTTTTTTCTTTTTAACTAGGTATATTAACATCATATAGGTCATAGTGTTGATATAGGATATCCCTCTTATATACTCTAGTTATGATAAAGAAAAAGCAGACGATTGATGCCAGAAATAGTTAGTCAAGTATACCAAAAACATTTAACACATCTATTAGTAATAAAATAAAGAAAAAAAAATATATGATGCAATTGTACAAATGTTTGGACTGAATATGTATTAGGTAAAATCTTATCTTTCCCTTTAGATGATGATCAGATATGTACACAAGCAAATGCTTGGCACAACCTATATTTTATTTTTCTTACAATAATAGCAATAATATTTCATTATTATGTTATATATTACCATTTATGTTCCCCTTTGTATCTATATTAAAGTAAATATATGACAAAAATCATTTATACAAAATATAGAAATAAATTAGTTTCATAACATCAACATAAATGTAGTTTTGAAGTTCGTAATGAAAATTATCTTAGTGAATTATTCTGGTAATTGTTATTAATCTATTTCAGGCATAGATGGTAAATTATGAGTGTTCTAAAATAGTGGTCTTCAACCCTTGGTCTGCTGACCAGTGTCGGGCACGCAAAAAGTTTTCTGCGGGCCGTAAGAAAGTTTGTAATAACAAAATAATAAGAGTTTAAACTTTTTTAATTAATATAAACAATTTTTATTTATTTTTTTATCTCATTTTTACCCAATTAAAAAAAAAGAAACAGAACGAAAACAAAATCTAATCAATCATACATAAATTAATTTGATTTTCTAGTTATCACAGATGTTTATGGGGGGGGGGGGGATAGAATTAAATTTTTTATTACTTTTCTAAAAAAATTCAAAATTAAAAAAAAAAAAGATTTTTATTATACAAACTCCATATATATATATATATCATGTATATTTAACATTGTTGTTTTGATCAGCTATAATAATTATGCTCATCTAAAGCTAAGCAAATTTATCTATAGACTTCTGCCAGTCTGTGAAACCTTATTCTTATTTTTACTGGGCTGAGAAACCTTATCCTTATTTTTAACAGTTGCAGGTGTGAAAAGGTTGAAGACCACTACTCTAGAATATCCATTAAATCATTTATTTTTTGTATCTTTTGAACTTTTGCTTTGAACTGTCAAATTTTCATAGCCATTTCTTAATTATAAAAAGTTGATGTTTCACAGCACAGATGCTAAATTGTCAATGAAATTTTGTCCCAGTTTTGACAATCATAGCTTCATGAGTAACAACTTTCTTTATCTGATATCACTTGTGCACTTAGTAATGCATGCTTGTATCATTATTTAAATATATTTTTTACTAACTTATTTTGAGTGAATTAATACTTATACTATTAGATATCTTCAAGTCTAGATAGTTCAATTTATAATTATAGACACTTTCGAAATTCAAATAATCCGACTTGAATTTTGAAAAAGTTGGTTTTGCAATTCTCAGTTGGATAGCTTTAATATTATATACTTTAATGGGCCCACTCCTTATCCCTCTCTTACTTGAAGTACTCGTCTTTACATGAGTATGAGCATTTATAGCTATATATGTGTATGAATATATATAAAAAATAATCAATCAAATGCGAATCATATTATTATCTGTTTTATAGACTGTGATCTTTATATTATCTCTTTGATTTTAAGATATTTAATGCAGATATAATTACCTTTCATATTATACAACAGTATATTTATGGACATCTAATAAAGAATCCAAAGTGCCAATCACACCATTAGGTAAGAATTATTCTGGATAATATATGGTACAATTGTGATGATAAGATGACCCAGCTTTTGACTAGATTTCTCAGGGCCAGCTGTAAAATTACTGGGACTAGAGGTAACCTATTTTCATCTAATCAAAAAAAAAACAATTTACCATTTTATACATGTTTATTTGCACTAATATTTTTGTAAATCAATGACACTTTTATTTTTTCATTCAACATTCTTAATATTTTTTATTAGTGCATACACACACAAATTACATTTCTGATATACATATTGTAGCAATAGATTATTGATTTCCCTCTTTTTTATTTTACAACTTATTATTTCCATGCTTCTATTTTTTTCCTTTCTTTGTTAGTTGGCTTTTTTTTATTTACCAAAACCCACACACACACACACACAAACACGCTATAACATGTATATTACAAGAGTTTAATCATGATAGGATTAATATGATGATGATGATGATAATAATAATAATAATAATACAACAACAACAATAATAATAATAATAATAATAATAATAATAATAATAGTAGTAGTAGTAGTAGTAGTAGTAGTAGTAGTAGTAGTAGTAGTAGTAGTAGTAGTAGTAGTAGTAGTGTAGTAGTAGTAGTAGTAGTAGTAGTAGTACATAAATTAATTTAATACTTTCCATTTGCAAGGTAAAAAAAAGTCATAATAAGGTCAACCAACAGTTTTTAGGATTACATGGAGTTTAATTAAGTAAGCTTCTTAGTAAGTCATACATATAGGTGTAAACAGAAAATAAGTACTTGTGTTTCCCTGGAGAATTGATTGAATCCACCTGGTGAAAGAAAATCTCTGGTCCTTGGACAATGAATCAAATTTTTGAGTTTGGATTCCACTTAGGCTGAATTTCATTTATTATTTGTTCCTTTTTTGTTTCTTTTAAAGAATATCATGACTGTCAACCCTATTATTTATTGAGGTGATCTTTCATGCTTGGCATCTCTTCTCAGATAGCAGCACCTGCTATACATTTAGGGGATGGGGTTGGACACCCTGCACCTGTGAAGTTTTTACACCATTATAAACCACTTATTTACCAATATATAACACTGATCTGGATTTTTTCTTCTTCTCTTTCTTTTATATATGTATCTAATAAGCCTGCTTTCTTTATGAGACTCACAAACTTATAATTAAATATTTCTTTTTTTTTATATCCAGAATTGCCAACTTCGCCCCTTATCTTAAGTCATTCCCTTTATTTTATTCATTCTTTTTCTTTAATTTTCATTAGCATTTCATGTGCCTTATGCACTGAAAAAGTTTTTTACACTTTTTTTTTTATTTATTAGTACTCAACATTCCATGTTTTGCAAAAAGTCACTTTTATTGTTCTATAAATCAATAAATATTCCATCTTGTCATTTATAATAATTTTTAATCCCTTTATTATTTTCAAAATGTTTAGCAAACAAATTTTTTTTTTTTTTAACTTCTTATGAATATTTATGTCTTCCATTGATTTAAACACACTCATATATATCCATAGCAATGTGTGTAGCCAAGTTTGGCAACAAGAAAAAATCAGAACACATGTATACCCCCCATACCTCTCTTTTATTAGTTTTCCTCATTAAAAAATATCTATAATACAACTGTGTAAATGATCGTTGATTATAAAATGGACCTGTAAATTTTATTTTGGTTAGTAACAAAATGTTATATATGTAATTCATAATAGTATAGGACTACATATTTGTTCTGCTTCTTTAATGTAACAGGGTGTGATTATATCTGCCCTGTTATAATACTTATCCTTTTGCTTCTTATAGGATATTTGGATATTTGTTTTAATATTATTTCAACTCAAAAGTGACGATTGTTTCTATTCCAAATTACAAATTCGGATTCTCTGCTCAAAATTTCACAGGTTATACAGCAGATTCTTTGGAAAAGGAGCTGTCATTTATGACTATTGTTGATATCGTTTTTAATAATTATTATTATATACAATGTGTTAATAACAATAAAAAAATTGTATATGCTCTTTTTTTACTTTAATATTAATTTTCATTTTTTTGCTTCCTTCAGTTTATCCAATTATATTTGTCACACATTATTGTAGTGTGTTGGTATTAGGAGTATAGTTGTTGTGTATGTGTGTTTTATAATTTAATTGAGATACATATTTATAATATGATTATGTTGGGTTTTAATTTCTAACATGATTAATGGTTTGTCAATAATTGTAGTGCTTTTTTTATTAATATAGTTATTAATAAGGAACTTTACAAAAAAAACATGGGTCTTGGATTCAAATTATGACATAAGTGTGTAAACGATATTGTAGGGATGTAAGGAGCACACCCTACAATATATTTATATTACCACAGAGAGAATCTACCACAAACTGGATGGCGAATGGGGAAGTGTAGAATTTGTTA
>JAQFVV010009069.1:0-17862 GCA_028023455.1 Epiperipatus broadwayi | reverse complement strand
TACTAATATATATATAAAACAAAATAAATGTCCGCTAATATTAATAATACAATAACGAAACTTAAATATATTCCAAACAATGGTAAACAATTTATAATATAATATAAATAAAAACTATAATAAACAGACAGTCAGCAAATGTTAGGATTAATGAATTGTGGGATATTTAAATCGACATATGTTTCCGGTTGGTAATAGATGATTCCATTTTGAAAGTTGAGTTGATAATGATTATGAATATAATTGAAAATATTTCTTTATGAGTTTTTATTGATATTATATTATAAATTGTTTACCGTTGTTTGGAATATATTTAAGTTTCATTATATATATATACATACATACTTTATTGGACAACAGTTATATAAATATTTAGTAACTACATTTAATAGTACCATTATTTACATAATGGTATCTGAAAAAAAACCTCTATCTTCATGTCCAATCTAGTTCATAAACAGATACTGCTCTGAAATACATAGAACTTCTAAACTTTATGATAGAATGTACGCATTTAACTGGTATGTACTAATATTTCATAATACAAATTGCTGTAATTAATAATTATGATATAAAAAATAAAAATGTTATGATTTTGTAGTTGTAATATGAAAAGTAAAAAAATCAAAGAGATTTTTAAATATAATAATAAATGTATTATTATGAGTAAATAAAACAAATAATATTAAATAATATATGAAACTATTTTATTTCGTAAGATAGTGCTTTATCAAATTACTTAAACAAATATAAATTACAAATGAATTATAGTATGTAATATTTATATAAATATATTCATACATTAAAAATTTAACTGTTAACAGTTTATTAAAACTGTTAATCTTATAGAGAGATAAATATAATAATAATAATTAAATTAAATTAAATATTATTAATAATCATTTAAGTACTAATACCATATATGTAAAAATTTATTTCGATAATGAAATTTTTTAAATGTGGTTAAATCATCTAAGATAGAAGAAATTCATTTATCAACTTCCAGTTATTTAAACATAAACATAATTATTTTGCATTAAATAATATAAAATCTACTTTTAGTAATGTTAATAAAATTAATTATAAATAATAAGCCAAAACTTCTTTTTAACTCATTATAAAAAATTAAATAACACTTTACATGACAAAGTATATTATTTTAATATTTTTTATACATACAACAAAGTTTATAAAGCAATAATATAGATATTAATGATGATTTTAAAAAGTTTATATTTCAATTTAACAAATGTGTATGTGATAATATTCTAGATTGAGCATGATCTATTTATGTAAAATCTCTGTATAATAGATAATTATTAATATACTTGCAAATAAAGTTTAAGTATTTTATTAGTGCTGCAATTGTGTTAGACTTATTTATACTAAAATCTGCTTTGATTGATTCTAGATCTAACTAATATATTAGATATCAGGTTTTTGCATTGAAAATTTAAATCAATAACATCAATCATTCCATCTTTGTGAAAATATATTCAGTGTTCTTGTATGATTTTGACTTTTGCAAAAATCTTAAAATGCAAATTTTATATAATTTAATTATATTTATTCTTGTTTTTGTAAAATTAAATTAAATATTTGTTTCTCAATAAGTATGTGATTTTACATTTGATTTTTATTTGACCTGAATGTTAATTTACAAATAGAAAATACCCAGTATCAAGTAAAAAACGCTCATTGTTAAAAATATCAGTATTAATTTTTGATGGATTTTTTGATAATTTATAAATTGAATTTTAATATTTCAAAGAATAATATCCTTTTTTAAAGTTTTATTTACTGATAGAAATTTAATGAGAATATTTTTTCATTAACTACATGATATTTTTGAATGTTATTATTTATTCCAACAAACAGCATTATTGTTGGTTTTTCTTCTGCATTTTTTAAATGGCAAAATATGAATTATAAAAATACTATAAATTATTTTTGAAGTTTAAAAATATTGCCTATTTAAATTATACTTTTAATTTATGGGTGAAAATGTTACTGATTAACAATTTCAAGTGTTATTAGAAAGTAAGCAATCATCAAAAACCCAAATTCATTGCTGTAATCATAAAGAAGGAAATCAAATTCCAGTCATGTGCTGTTTATACATGTATATTAAAATCTCTGTGTACTCACCCACCAATATTATGTTAAAAGCATAAGTAAATTCACATTTATAAGAAACACATATCTAGAGTTTGATTTCTTTCTTTATGATTACAAATATTTCAGCACAAATTCATTATTACACATATATATCCAATGCCACTTTTTGCATTAGATTGTAGATAATTTATATGCAATTTTATTCACTTGCCTATTATTTTTTGTAAAATTATTGAATTATTTATTTGTTAATATATATTAAATGTAACTGCTAATCTTATTCTTAATAGGAAAATTCACATCTCACTTAATGGTAGAAAATTCCCTACTTTTACAACAACCAGTCAATCTCACAAGGTTTGCCATTAAGTTCCCTCCTTTTTACATTTTATATTGATTCTCTCATAAAAAGAATTCAATAAAACATACCAGGAAAAACAAATTCCTCACACTCAACAGTATGTTTCATATTTAGCATACATTGATGACATCACCATCTTTTTAAAATCTCATAAACAATTTCCAATATTACAAAAGATACTAGATCAATACACTTCTGAATTTAAACTAAAATTTAATCTCAATAAAACAGCTGCTTGGTTTATATATACAACCAAACCTTATACAAAAATATTTCATGGCAAACTACCACTTTTCTTGGGCTTCCATTTTATATGGGAACTAACAGAATGAGACAAAACATTCAAAACAAGTTACTTGAAACTGCAATAAAAATATCAAACTCTCTTTCAAAGGCTTACCTTTCTATTTACTCTAAAGTCCAATTATTTAACATGTTAATTATTACTAAAATCACATATTTATTTTTATCTCATAAAAAAAATGTTCAAAACATTTTACCTCAAAAATAACATCACTTTGCACCAAGCTACTATGGGGTTGGAAAGCTGTTGCTGTATCAGCTAAATGACTCAGCGGAACACCCACAAACAATGGACTAGGTCGTCACACTATCAATACATTCCATGTACAAAAAACAGTTAACCTTCTAGCATCAACTATAAGGCAATTTTCTATGCTATCATGCTTGCTCATGGTTACCTCAACAGATACTCCACCATCATCCTCAAAGTATATATTATCACTTACACAATCTATCACAACCACATCCAGTAAAATAGACATTAAATCTACAAACAAATACACATACTGGAAAATCCATAACTTATTATATCCAGATGGTTTACAAGAAACACTAACAACAATGCTAGGAATTAAAAACTGCCAATTATTTAGCAGGTTCAGGAAATGGTCATTGGAACCTAAATATTTTGATTTCATCTTGAAAATAAATCTACATGCACTACCAACATCATATTTCCTTCACTACAGACATCTATACATCAGTATTAATACATTCTGAAATCTTTGTCATACAGCAGAGAAAACACAACAACATATATTTTATACTTGCCCAGTTCTATCAAACACACGCAAAGTGTTGATAGATACCTATCAACACAAAAACATCTCAATAATATCATGCAATCATATAAGAAAGCTTCTACTCACACAGTATGGCAACTACATTTTTATTATATGCATACTGGTGCACTTGATGCACCTTCATATTTGGAAATAACACAAGAAGACATCCAGATACCTTTACAAACAAACTGCAACAATTAAGGATATGAGATTTTAAAATTACTCCTCCAGATATTGTAGCTTCAACATGGTCACTCATTAAACAACCCTCCAATCTATAATCACAATACACTAGCTCAAATAGCCAACGTACATTCACAGATCCATAACTATAACTATTTATCTTGCCCATTTATCAAACCATCTTCCAAGAAAAAACTTACAAGGAACTGTGAAAGTAAATTATTTCAGTTAAATGCCAAAAAGATCTTGGAATTATGTTTTCTTGTAATGGATCTTTTATTCCTCATCTTGAAATGATTGTTGGTAAAGCTTTTAAGGTTATGGGTGCCATTCTTAGACATGGTTATCAGTTCAGTAATGATACTAAACGGAAATTGTTTTTTTCATTGGTTCTTCCTATTATTGAATATGGTTCAATAATTTGGAACCCTAGTTCTTTGCAAGGATGTAACTTGTTGCAGTCTATTTCAAAGAAGTTTTTCAAATATGTTTCTTGGGAGGGTAAAATGATTAATCTTTCATCTAGACGAAAGTATAGGGATTTGAAATATTTTTATAAAATTGTTAATAAACAGATTATTTTATCAGATATAGTTTCAACTATCTCAGTTAGGTCTTTGAGTTATGATACTAGGTCTACTTGTGTATATCAGATTCAAACATGCCGTTCTAATATTCTTAAATTTTCTCCTTTATTTAGGTTACCCTCTTTATATAATCAAATTGGGAGTAACCTTAATCTGTGTGACATTGATTATAAGAAATTTTGTAATCTTGTTAAACTGAAATGTGAAGTTTGATTTTGTCTTTTAAATTTTACTTTATTATAGATTTATATTTTCATTTTATGTTATATGTTTTATTTTCACTTTTATTGTATGTGCAAGCTGTAATTGGCTTTATGCTGTTGTTTAGCACTTAAATAAATGAATTGAATTGAATTGAATTATTATTATATTTAATCGTCAAAAATATTCTAATATATTTAAAATTAATTGAAATCATTAGAAGATTTTGAAGATGGCTAAAATTCCACCAAATCAATAACATTACATTATCAAATAAAACTCGGTCTTTGTTATTAAATTGTCAAAGCATTTATCAAATAAAACTCGGTCTTTGTTATTAAATTGTCAAAGCATGAATTTAATAGCAAATATTTTTGGATAACACAATGTACGCACAGATGAAAAAATATTAACATAATTATAAACTATTTATTTAAAAGAGTTGAATATATAGAATGATCTAAAATTATATACAAAGGATGGAAACATATATATATATATTAGTAAAAATCAGTCATATTTCACATGACCTATATAGCTTGTATTACCAATATGTAATATATAAAGAGCCTGCTAATAGCTCTCAACAAGCTTATTTATTTTATTTTTTTATGATAAATACTACAAGAGAAAATATCTGAACTATTATCTATGATGGTCCCCATCCCCAGATCGGTTTCAAGCTATGACTCTCATCAGTGAGGAGCTAGAACATTAGATTCAAAATATTAACTCAAGCCAAGCATTTATCTAATTCTTAAATATTAAGAAAAAGATCCAAATCTTCAGACACCTACATGTCTTCAAACTCAGCTCTTTAACCAAAGAAACTAAAGGAGCCTGAACTTAATTCAGTGATCCCATATATTAGTAGGCTTAGTAATTTAATATAGCCAAAGCCCTAATAGCAAAATTATAATATTAGTAAAAATCAGTCATATTTCACATGACCTATATAGCTTGTATTACCAATATGTAATATATAAAGAGCCTGCTAATAGCTCTAAACAAGCTTATTTATTTTATTTTTTTATGATAAATGCTACAAGAGAAAATATCTGAAACTATTATCTATGATAATTACTAAAATCACATATAGGTCATGTGAAATATGACTGATTTTTACTATTATAATTTTGCTATTAGGGCTTTGGCTATATTAAATTGCTAAGCCTACTAATATATGGGATCACTCAATTAAGTTCAGGCTCATATAGTTTCTTTGGTTAAAGAGCTGAGTTTGAAGACATGTAGGTGTCTGAAGATTTGGATCTTTTTCTTAATATTTAAGAATTAGATAAATGCTTGGCTTGAGTTAATATTTTGAATCTAATGTTCTAGCTTCTCACTAATGAGAGCCATAGCTCAAAACTGGTCTGGGGATATTTTCTCTTGTAGCATTTATCATAAAAAAATAAAATAAATAAGCTTGTTTAGAGCTATTAGCAGGCTCTTTATATATATATATATGTCCAAAAGATGGCGCTATACCAAAACCGCTGAACAAGTGTAAGATTTGTTTTACATAAACGAAAAAAGAGTCAGAAATTAACTACCTCTTTCATTTGCTCACCCCCAGATCAGCTGATTTCAAGCTGGTTTGCTATCCTCAGTGGGGGAGAGTATAGAAACTAGATCTAAAACACTGACTCTCAAGTGTTTATGCAAAACGTTTCTATCAGATTGCAAGCGTGAATTTTTCAGACCGGTAAAGTCTTCAAACTCAGCCTAGCAAGCCAGATATTTATATGGGTCTGATCTCAGTTCAGAATCACCATATAATCAAAGTCTCTGCAATATATATCATTGCAAGAAAACTTTAAAGGTACATTTATGAAAAACAAAAACAAGTTAATCATGTAACCTGCTATCACTTGTTATTTATGTCCAAAAGATGGCGCTATACCAAAACCGCCGAACAAGTGTAAGATTTGTTTTACATAAACGAAAAAAGAGTCAGAAATTAACTACCTCTTTCATTTGCTCAACCCCAGATCAGCTGATTTCAAGCTGGTTTGCTATCCTCAGTGGGGGATAGAGTATAGAAACTAGATCTAAAACACTGACTCTCAAGTGTTTATGCAAAACGTTTCTATCAGATTGCAAGCGTGAATTTTTCAGACCGGTAAAGTCTTCAAACTCAGCCTAGCAAGCCAGATATTTATATGGGTCTGATCTCAGTTCAGAATCACCATATAATCAAAGTCTCTGCAATATATATCATTGCAAGAAAACTTTAAAGATACATTTATGAAAAACAAAAACAAGTTAATCACGTAACCTGCTATCACTTGTTATTTATGTCCAAAAGATGGCGCTATACAAAAACCGCCGAACAAGTGTAAGATTTGTTTTACATAAACGAAAAAAGAGTCAGAAATTAACTACCTCTTTCATTTGCTCACCCCCAGATCAGCTGATTTCAAGCTGGTTTGCTATCCTCAGTGGGGGATAGAGTATAGAAACTAGATCTAAAACACTGACTCTCAAGTGTTTATGCAAAACGTTTCTATCAGATTGCAAGCATGAATTTTTCAGACCGGTAAAGTCTTCAAACTCAGTCTAGCAAGCCAGATATTTATATGGGTCTGATCTCAGTTCAGAATCACCATATAATCAAAGTCTCTGCAATATATATCATTGCAAGAAAACTTTAAAGGTACATTTATATATATATATATATATATATATATATAAATGTACCTATATATATATATATATATATATGATAATAAAAAATCTCAAAGATATAAACTGTCAGATTGTGATAGGAAGAAAGTATTTTAATTTATTATAAAAAATTGGCATTATTATTAAATATTAGAGATATATTAATGAAGAAATATAAAAAAATTAATAGAAAACTATATAGAATAGTCATAAAAATCTGTTAAATTACATTCTACTATAGCATCACTTGAATGCCACTATTTCACAAGTTAGTGAGATATATTAATAAATATATGAATATAGAAAAAGCTCCAAAAAATGGTAAAAATATTACACCTATTTATAATGATATAAGTAAAAAACATAAGATATGGAAACTTTTGAAATAATAAGTTATGGCAATGACAAAATACAAAATTAGTTAATAAACCATGCATCATTATAGCAAAAGAGTAACTTTAATGAGGATGTACAGAGAACAATTCTATTTCTTTAAAAAAGATTTATAGCTTTTCTAAATAAAATGTTTTGAGAAAAAAATAGAAAGCAAAAGGAATCAAAATAAATAAAGATCATTTAACTCATTTAAATTATTCAGATGATTTGATTGTTTCACAAGTAATGTTTTGAAACAGGAAGAATTATTATACAAGTCATTTTTGTAAAAGTAAAAAAATAAATCTGAAGACCCAAAATTTAATGTTTATTGGTTTTTTAAAATTCTTAAAATATTTACTAATTATTAATTAGATAAAATTGACAATACTTAATTAATGTGTATAATATTTAAAAATAATCATAGAATATAAATAGAGTAATTTCCTTTTGGTAGAAATTATTTAATTAAAAAAGAAATATTTTTCTCTCAAGGTAAAAATATCCTTAATGTGTATTATTCTTATACTTAAATTTTCATTTGAAAATTGATTTTGGTTTAACAGAAAATAATGCAGAAACTGCAGACCACCTAGCAAAGTATGGAAATATCTTAAAACATCACATGATCACTATAGTCCAGGCTTGCTCATAACTGTTGTTTATGAGAATAAAATTGAAAACACACAGATATTTTCAAATATCTGTGCATTTTCAATTTTATTCTCATAGTTTTGTAGTTATGTAGAGATGAAAGGTGGCTGCTATAGGATTGGATTAGATCCTAAGATCTAGGTAGAGTGCTCTCAGATCCAAGGCTCCTCATTGATGAAGGCCATAAACCAGAAATTAGTTTGGGGGTATTGGATGAGTAGGCACTTGGTGGGGATTTTATGCACAAGCCTTCTGGGATCCATTGATTACTCTGTCTTGCTTAGAGTGGCACTACTGTATGGAGAGAGTTTTGCCTATTTTAACAACAGTTATGAGAAAGCATGGAAGATAGTGATCATGTGATGTTTTAAGGTTTAATAACAATCCTGCCTTATAGAAAGGTGGTGTCTATGGTTGTAAAAGTGCCAAAGACACCAAAATGTATAAGCTAATGAGCTTAGATTGAAAATATCTGTGTGTTTTGAATTTTATTTTCATTGTTTTGTAGTTATGTAGAGATAAAAGGTGGCTGCTGGAGGGTTGCATTAGATCCTAAGATCTAGGTGCAGTACTCGTAGATCCAAAGCTACTCACTGACAAAGGCCATAAGCCAGAAACTAGTTTGGGATTATTGGATGAATAGGCACTAGATATGGATTTTATGTACAAGCCTTCAGGCATTCATTGATTACTCTGCTTTGCTCAGGGTGGCACTACTGTATGGAGAGAGTTTTGTCTATGGAAATATCTGTTGAAATATCAAGAATCAAAATATGAAAAAACAAACAGGTATCCCATATATTATTAGAGTAAAATGGACATGAATTAGACCTGATAAAAAATATGGCAATAGACCGATAGAGAACATTTTTACTTTGTATTAAGATTAAAAAATATTAAGCGATCTAGAAAAAGATTACATGTAAAATGGGTGATTATAAATGTTTGCTGAAGGATTCTGAAAAAGAAAAGCTTAGTATTGAAAACATGAAAATAATGATAAAAGGTCTGTCTCTCGCAGTGTATTAAGGATGACAAAACCATGATGGTGATGATGATAGTAATGATTATATTCATATTGCTTTTTATAGCGTTATTATTTTTTTATATTGGGGTAACTTACCAAAAGACGTCATAATTATAAGCTTTGTTTTAAAAGTACGAATTAATTGCAAAATAATAAAGTAAAACTGAATAGCTTTTATTTCTTTCGAAAGTAGTTCCTATAAAGATCTGCATTCATTTATTATAGAAACGCAGTTCTAAATATGCTAAGCTCAACAATTGATGAGCGGTTGGAGATATTTTGTTGCTAATCCTGCAAAATAAATTGTTCATCCTTTTTGTAAATACACCTGATTATTTATATAGAGCTTTTAAATATATATATATATATTTGTTTTTCTAGATCTCTGCAACGTTTTCTTTTTATTTAATGGTACATTTTATTTTATAATTAAACTAGTGTATAAATTGATTTTTTTTTTATTAAAATTTAAAACTTAGAGATTCAATGTTTGGGCAAAATAATCAAAATACTTCTGTTTTAATCACCATAGTTATCTTCTAGGAATACAAATAGCGGGTGTAAGAAAATTGTAATAAATATGTTTCAAGAAGAACTTTATTTAGAACTTAAAAATTAGTTATATCGGTTTATACATGTAATATACATGTTCACGTAGTTTATACAAAAGGAATTATAGATTCAAGATAATTATTTAATATTGATTATATTCAATATTAGCCTTTCAAGCTAATTGTGCAAACGTTTTGCGAGTATTAATAATAAATGAATACATTCTCACCAATACAAGATATTGCCAGTGTTAATAATAAATGAATGCATTCTCACCAATACAAGATATTGCCAGTACTTCAGATTTGCTCATATATAAATATTTGAGTCGTAGGAATAAGAGGATTCCTTTTTATTCCTGCATAAATACTATATCTTGTATTGGTGAGAATGTATTCATTTATTATTAACACTCGCAAAGCGTTTGCACAATTAGCTTGAAAGGCTGATATTCGAATGTAAATACAAGTGTATACAGACGCTATATAAAATAAATGCTTATTTAATATTGATTAGTAAATATTCCATATCTATACATTTTGAGATAAAGAGTAAAACATAGATGAAAAACTGCTCAAACTTTCACAATATAAAAATTGATAAATTGTATAAGATAAAAAGATAATTATCACCAGTCAATAGTGAAGATTGCCTTTTGCTTTATTTTTATTTTATAAAAGAATTATGTTGTGTATGTTATTGTTTTGAAATTGAGTATTCAGTCCCATATAGATAATAATTCTAAATTATAATAATGAAAAAGTTAAACAAGAATAATTTAGAATTTAAACAGAAGTACTTTTGATTATGTTGTGATCATTGTTATCAACTAAAATTAAACATTAGCTAATAAAAAATTTAGTTTAATTAAAGCACTTTTACATAAAATATCTATAATAATTAAGTTTGATAAGTTCAAATGATAATGATTATAACATAATCGAAAGTATTTCTGTATATATTCTATGTTATTACCTTCAGTTTTAGATAAAGATTCTTGAATTTATTTTCAATGAAATATCTAAAATTGTATTTTGCCTTGTCATAGGTATAAGTATATGTGTTTTATTTGCTTATTCTAGTGTTTTTTTCTTTTATCTTAGTTTAGTAATTTATTTTGCCATTGTACATTTGATATAATATTTCAAAATTAAAATACTTTAAGTACAAGAAATTTTAAATTTTTTATATAGATTGATTGTATCTCTGTTAATTTTAATATTAAAATACTTTCATTAAAGCACATTAATTTTTGTGTTAGTTTACACAATTTTTTGACTACCATACTTTTATTAGATCATTAATGCCAGAACATGGTTGTCATTTTATATTAAAAGTAAAATATTATAGTTTTTTTTTTTTTTTGCAAGAAACTTTAACTTTTTATGCAGTTTGAAATTGGTCTATTTGCTGTTCATACTATTTTGTTCTTTTATTAATTTTAAGATTAAAATCCTTTAGTTTACAGCTCCTGAACTCTGACTGTTTACTTTGTTTTTACTTGTAAGCTTTCAATTTTCATTTTCATATTAAACCATTATTATATCTCAGAATATAATAAATTTGACTTCATTGGATAGGTGTTTTTGTTTAGAAATTAAATAAATTTTAAAAAGTCACATTTGATTTTTGCAATTATTTTAAAAATTAGATTTAAAGCAAAGCAAAGCACCATTTTATTATTTAATTGTCAGAAGAAGCAGATTAATTTTTGCAAAATTAATAACACCTTATTTTTTTTTTACATTTGTATTTAAAATGCGAACAAATAATTATCAATGTCTGGTAAATCTATCAAATTAAGTTTTAAAAGTTTAAATTTTTTTAGTAATTTTTAAGATATTGCTATATTTTTTTAACAAATTAGGTGTGTTTGTGTGTTACTAAATACATTGTAATAGCCATCACATAATTTCCATGATAACATTACTCATAAAAATATAACATTTTTTTATTTAAAAAGAAAGCATTTCTGCAAAAAACAAATATGTAATATATATTCTTGATTTCTAAAAATTATCACATAATAATTATATGATTATTGTGAAAAAATAATCATAAGCTTTGCAAAAAAAATTCAAATTTTTAGTCATTTAAAATATTTTTTGAAGTAATATTACAAAGTTTTGAGCCACCAAGAAAACAATGGATGCTTACCACTGTGGATTTAGCAGGCTATGAATTCCCCATATTTTTGATTATCCTGAAATCTTTAGAATTTTTTTGAAATTAAAATATTAGAAAAAAAATATGCATGCATTTTAACAATTGAAAAAAAAGTTAGCAAAATATCTTAATAGAGTGTCATATGTGCAAATTGAATGCATATGAGGGTACCTCATACAAAAGAAATCTATAGTTTTAAGCACCTTAATTCTTGTACTATCTATGCATTTCTTTTCAGCTGTCATATTTATATTAAAGCAAGCACATGTTTACATTCTGACATTATATTTTAAAAGTAAAATACTTTAGTATTGTTTTTAATTTTTATTATATTAGTAATTTGATTTTTTGTCATGTGATTATGGTATTTTTTTATCATTTCTTAATTACTAATATTTTCTAAATTTTATTTTTTTATATTTGATTGTGATAATAATTTGATTTGTTTTTTGGTCACATACATAAATTTTTTGAAGGGTTGGTTACTAATATTTGCTCAAAATTGTTTTTTAATATTTGATTGATATTTTTTACATCATTTCCTAATTACTAATATTTGCTGAATCTTGTTTGTGAAATTTTGTTTTTTTCATTATGCTTATTTTATGAAATTTCTGAGAGTGGGGGGAGGAGTCAGCTTTTGATAAAATTTGCAATTTTTTATGTGGAGTGAACAAACTATACTTTTGGTAGTATTACCTATGATCTTTTATTGCTTGGTTGTGTCAGCAGTAGTTTTGGGCCTTCTCTGACATCCAAAATGGCATAGAGTGCATACTAAATTGACACCATTCTTTGATTAAGATACAGAAGACAAATGTGTATATATATTGTACCGAGATACATCAGGAAGGAGTGTGATTTCTTCGGAGTTACACATAATTTTGGGAGAAATATAAATTGATAAAAGATTTGTTTAAATATTTAATAAAAATAAAAGGTCTTGTAGGGTAAAATAAGAATAAAAAGAATTTTTTTTCTCATAGAAGGGTTTATCATTAAAAGCATAAATTAGACAGTTTTATAAGATATAATTTTGAATCACATTTAAATAAAACCTAAAGAATTAAAACTTGATTTAACAAAAAATTTGATTTAATTGAAATTTGATTTAAGATTGCTTTAAAAAAAAAAAAAAGCAAGGTGGAGTTCGTTTTGTCTTATAATTAAAAGAAAAAAAAAATTTATATAACCAAAGGAATGTAGTGAACAATGGGAGCTAATGACAAACATGAGAAATTTCCATTAAATGGCTAGTTAGTGAAATAACTCTAACAAAGAAATTGAAATTTGCAATCATCTAAAGAATGACCAATGAAACTGTGTAGAGAGTCGAAAGAAAAGAAATAATTGTCCAATAGCAGAAATTCAGAATGTAGATTGAATCCGCAAGATAAGGACCGTAAAATATAAAAGGGGCGAACTTTCTATTGTATTAGATTATTGAATTATTAGATTGAATTTGATATTGTGATTAAAATTTGATTCTGATTTATTCTTAATTTCATAGTCATATTATTAATATACGTCTAAAGTTAAATAAAACATAATGCTGCATTGTTAAACCCATCGTGTGAACAGCCGGCCAAATCCTTCCCTGCAATACCAACAGCAGACAGTTTGAATGTCAATCATGGTTGCGTAAAACAAGAAGGAAATGGAGTGTCCACGGTGAAGCCCACAGGATCCCAACGACATCGGGAAAAGGATCGCAAAGAGTTAGCGCTAACTGACCGAAGGAAATACTATCAGAAACTACGCTCGGAACTATGCATAAAGGAGAAAGCTAGGTAATATTTATTTCATTTTTAATTCACTAATTAAAAGCCGTAATAATATATGGAATAATAAACTCTGAACTTTATGTTACGAACAATAATTACTAATTGTTTTTAGCTCCATTGCCCAGGGATTTTATTATGATTTCAAATATATTTGTGTGCATATAATTACTTTTTAAATGTATGTATAATATGATATTTTGGTTGTATTAAATATTATCTAAACTTGAACAAAAGTGTAATTAATTATATTATAAGACCAAACAAAGTGAATAGCGTAAATGGAGACTTAATGGGTTAGTGATTACTTAAATTAAATAAAAAAAAAAGGAAAGCGAGAAAATTAGCGCAGAGAAAGATTCGTAAATTGATTTTTTTAGGTAGGCGGAGTATATATTTTATTGATTATTGTAGCTGAGCTAGTGGGAGCGGGTACTAGATCATATTGGTCAAGCAGACTTGTTGACAAAGGTCGGCTGGCGCCCATTGGATTTTTTCCTTTAAATAAATAAAAAGTTTGATTGGCTAATGTGTAATCTAGGAAACGAGTATTAATGTTATTGGCAAATGTTTGCAAATGATATTGACCACTCTACCCGAGGTACCGACAGCCCCGTGATAGGATTTTGTGTAAGAGGGAGGTACAAAGTTCTGATCAAGTCGTTATTATAAACATTAAATATTTTATTGATTTTATATAAATGATGTTTATAAAAAATTACAAGACGACGCAAAAAAGAGGCTTAGGTATAAATGGCACGTCAACGTGGAACAAAACTAAACGTTTTGAATGGCAGGACCGATGTGAGTCATGACTGGACATTTTAAGCAGTGTGGCCAGAGTCATGTATGAGTGACAGAAGTGATAGCTAGTAAAAAGAAGTGGGAGGGAGCGTGATAGTAGGATTAGAAAATGGTATAAGCAGCACAACTGTAAAGGTGATTTTGCAATTATATAAAACATGGAAGCATAGGGACACTCCGGGGAATTTTAGCATAAAAAAAAGGAACTGGGAAGGTTAGGTTTTGGTTGTACGTACGTAAGTTTATTATTATTATTAAAAAGAAAAAAATGGATGAAAGTGGAAAAGACGGGAGGGCAACGCCAGAAGTAAGCCCGATATTTTTTAAAAATCCGCAAATAGTGGAAGAAAGTGCATTCCAAATTTTGATGAACATGATGAAAGAGATACGTGAAGACATCAAACAAAATCAACAAGAAATGAAGCAGGAAATTAATGAACTTAGGACAGAGATGAGAGAAATGAAACAGGAATTGACAGCAAGAATGGACGCATACGAGGAAGTGATAGGAGTAATGAAAAAGGGTGTAGAAGAAGAAAGGTATGAAATATTAGAATTAAAAGAAAATATAGAAGTGAGGGAAGAGTCAAGCAGTATAGGGAAAAGCCAGCTAGAAGAGAGAATAGTATGCGTGGAAGAGATATGTCAAGACTTAATATATAGCCAGGAAACGACGCGACAGGAATTAGGGAACTTAGAGAATGAAATAGAGACCACCAAGAATATAAAAACTAAAGTAAAGGAGATATGTAAAGATGTAGTGGGAGACACAGGGCAGAAAATAAGACAGGTAGAACAGAAGTATGAGGAGTTTAAGATTGAGAATAGACACAGTGAACAGACGAGTAGATTTATGGAGAAGCAGTTTACCATTTCGGTATTCAAAGCGGAGGTAGGAGAAAACCCGCTGAAACATTTAGAAAGCCTGAGTAATATGTTCCATAGTAAAAGTTTATCGGAAGAGGACAAGGTTGCGGTGGCCAGTAGTTACCTCCAAGAGACGGCATGTGATTGGTGGCACACCTTGGACGAGAAACCGCAGACATTCGGAGAATACAGACGGGCTATGTTAAGGGCATTTTGGAATGAAGCTAGGCAAGATGGAATCCTGTATAAAATATCCCACGAGAGATATTCAAGTGCGCGGGAAGAGACGTATGAGAAATTCTTTTACCGACAAGTGTCAAAACTTAAGGCATTGACGGCATTCCCTATGTCAGATGGTCAGATAATCAGAACACTACGCAATAATATGCCACCAAACATACAACAGCTAATGTTAAGTAAAGACGGACGGTCAGTGGAGGAAATGGCGGAATTTCTAACACAGATTGATTATGGCAATCTAGCTAGGGAACCTCCAGATCGATATAGCAGATGGGATGGGTACAACGACCCATATGGCAGAAAGGGAGAACCACCTGATCGAGCGTAAATAAAAAAAAATGAATAAATGGGTATAACGGGACCGAAAACTTAACAAGTAATACGAACACACGAGAATAAGAAAGGATGAACTTCCATCAAAATAAATCGAGGGGAATGTATAGTAAGAATAAAGTTAAACGTTGAAACTAAAACATTCAGAGTGATATTTTAATTTCAAAAGGGGGAACAGAGAAATGTACCGAGATACATCAGGAAGGAGTGTGCTTTCTTTGGAGTTACACATAATTTTGGGAGAAATATAAATTGATAAAAGATTTGTTTAAATATTTAATAAAAATAAAAGGTCTTCTGGGTAAAATAAGAATAAAAAGAATTTTTTTTCTCATAGAAGGGTTTATCGTTAAAAGCATAAATTAGACAGTTTTATAAGATATAATTTTGAATCACATTTAAATAAAACCTAAAGAATTAAAACTTGATTTAACTAAAAATTTGATTTAATTGAAATTTGATTTAAGATTGCTTTTAAAAAAAAAAAAGCAAGGTGGAGTTCATTTTGTCTTATAATTAAAAGAAAAAAAAAAAATTTTATATAACCAAAGGAATGTAGTGAACAATGGGAGCTAATGACAAACATGAGAAATTTACATTAAACGGCTAGTTAGTGAAATAACTCTAACAAAGAAATTGAAATTTGCAATCATCTAAAGAATGACCAATGAAAGTGTGTAGAGAGTCAAAAGAAAAGAAATAATTGTCCAATAGCAAAAATTCAGAATGTAGATTGAATCTGCAAGATAAGGATCATAAAATATAAAAGGGGCAAACTTTCTATTGTATTAGATTATTGAATTATTAGATTGAATTTGATATTGTGATTAAAATTTGATTCTGATTTATTTTTAATTTCATAGTCATATTATTAATATACGTCTAAAGTTAAATAAAACATAATGCTGCATTGTTAAACCCATCGTGTGAACAGCCGGCTGAATCCTTCCCTGCAATACCAACAGCAGACAGTTCGAATGTCGATCATGGTCGCGTAAAACAAGAAGGAAATGGAGTGACCACGGTGAACCCCACAGGATCCCAACGACATCGGGAAAAGGATCGCAAAGAGTTAGTGCTAACTGACCGAAGGAAATACTATTAGAAACTATGCTCGGAACTATGCATGAAGGAGAAAGCTAGGTAATATTTATTTCATTTTTAATTCACTAATTAAAAGCCGTAATAATATATGGAATAATAAACTCTGAACTTTATGTTACGAACAATAATTACTAATTGTCTTTAGCTCCATTACCCAGGGATTTTATTATGATTTCAAATATATTTGTGTGTGTATAATTACTTTTTAAATGTATGTATAATATGATATTTTGGTTGTATTAAATATTATCTAAACTTGAACAAAAGTGTAATTAATTATATTATAAGACCAAACGAAGTGAATAGCGTAAATGGAGACTTAATGGGTTAGTGATTACTTAAATTAGATTTAAAAAAAGGAAAGTGAGAAAATTAGCGCAGAGAAAGATTCGTAAATTGATTTTTTAGGTAGGCGGAGTATATATTTTATTGATTATTGTAGCTGAGCTAGTGGGAGCGGGTACTAGATCGTATTGGTCAAGCAGACTTGTCGACAAAGGTCGGCTGGTGCCCATTGGATTTTTTCCTCTTAATAAATAAAAAGTTTGATTGGCTAATGTGTAATCTAGGAAACAAGTATTAATGTTATTGGCAAATGTTTGCAAATGATATTGACCACTCTACCCGAGGTACCGACAACCCCGTGATAGGATTTTGTGTAAGAGGGAGGTACAAAGTTCTGATCGAGTCGTTATTATAAACATTAAATATTTTATTGATTTTATATAAATGATGTTTATAAAAAATTACA
>JAQFVV010009068.1:0-17867 GCA_028023455.1 Epiperipatus broadwayi | reverse complement strand
TGTACCGGTAAAAATCACCATGCTTAATCACACCCAGTAATCCGAATTCAAACCCAGTCCACGTCTAGGAATAAATTCCAAAATGCAAACTAAATTCAAACCCAAAACCCTGGCATGACCCACCGATGACAACATTACAACGGTACGGGGTTTTCCCTTTACTAGCTCATCGAAAAAACACAGACTAAATTACCTACAATCAGCTATTTCATAGATATCTTATAGTCGGGATATTGGTACGGCTAATAATTTAATGTATATATTTAAGTTGTCGATACAGACAGCAGGTATTGACTAGATTTCGAGAGTAATAATGCAAGAGAGACAAAATTAGGTTAGATAAGTTTTTAATAAATTATTGAAAGCATTGAATAATATTATTTACAGGTACAGTAAAACTCTCATATGTATTTTATAATAAATTGCTGCTAGTCATCAATAATCGGTTTGTACTGATTAACAAACTCATGCCAATATTTATGTGTTTAAATGGTTGTACAGGTTGATATAAGAATCAGAGTAATTGGAGCACTTAAAATATTTAACTACTAGTTTATATTAAGTTGTTTTATTTAAATAGATTCAAACCATTGCGTATACGGATAAACGGGAGGCGGTTTTATATAAAAATATAATATATAATACTGATGTACTGATGGTTGCAGGGATTAAGGTATACTACAAATAATAACTTGCGGTGCATTGACGGAATACCGGGCGGCTTGTACTTTGACAAGTCTTAATGCCCCCAAGTAGATCCGGGACACTGCAACCAGCCGGGATCATTTTCGAACCCCGGTGATCCAAGAGATTACCTGGAGAAGAATTTCTTTCTCTCCATGTGGTAGTAAAACGAGACGCCAACTTAGGCGAAGGTAAAGGCATTGCCACAGTAACATCGAGGAAGAGTGATCGGAAGTGGATTTTAAAACGAAATTATATAAAACCTTTTCTCTCCGTAACATTTTCTACGCAACAGTCCGATATAACTATTCAATAAAACATGGCGAAATCAAACAATCGCAAAAGTAATAATTAATTAATTTCACTCTGAAACCCATAATTCCCCAGATTGTTCGGAAGGTAATAATAGCAATAACATATTCACTTATTATCATTACTCCGTAATAATATATAAAAAAAAATATAATGACATTTTAGACTATTTTAAGTATTTGAGATTTGGAGTATAGATTAAAATATCATGACGAAGTAAGAAACAATAAAAATATTTGAATATTTCTCAACTCAACATAAATGAAACAATTTTTAGTTCGATAAAAGAAAACTACTTTTAAAATGAATATAATAAATATTATGATATAAACTTTACTGACTTTAACTAGAGTTGAGAAATATTATTATTGGCATCGTTTTGTTTGTAAAATAAGTAATAGTAAAAATATAAATGTATTCACAAATGGATTATTAGAAGGCACAAATATTAATAATTATCATCTAAAGACTAGAGCACAGAAATATTAGAGAAGGAATTTAGTGACAGGTTTTAGTGTAACATTTTCAAATGGAAAACAAGAAATTTACATGCAATTAATTAGGTTTACAGATTAAATATAAAATTATTACTGAGAGGAAAGTTAAAAAGTTCATGTAACAAAAGTTACCATTCTTTCTTCGTCCGGCTTTTCTTCTTGCGGTGATATGTATGAAGAACGTAGGCGCGCATTTTGAATTTCTTAGAAAGGCATGGTTAATTTAAATGTTGGAATTTGGAAGACTGGAAGCACGGAAAACATTACAGATCAGCGGTATGAAAGATTTAAATTGGCAGAACAGGAATCAGCTTCTTGGACTTTAGCCCATCATTATTGCAGTTTACCGGGCAACTTCTTAATAACGGTTGAAGTGATTTCTCTGGAACAACTACTTTGCTGTCTTGAGACGATCTAAGCACAGCCAAGTCAAAAGTTAGAGTCTCTATATATCTAAGATGGCTACGGTTGACCTTTCTGCCTAGTTTTTGTTCATAGCTCCGCCTCCTTTGATTTTCTGGCCTCCAGCAATGTCTAATTTTTGACTATACAATAGCCTTTGCCTTTCTTGATAAGAGTTCTACGTTTGGTTTTCGTTTATTTTTAAATTTAATACATGATTCTAAATTGACAAAACAATTACATCGGAATTCGTGAATACAAAAATATAAATTCATTATCTTAATTTATCGAAGTACAAATTAATTATTCTATACATTTTTTTACAAGTAAGATTTTGATTAAAAATACTGATCAAAGGAATGTGACTTTTGATCAGCATTTTTAAATGACTTTGTATAATTTGCAAAATTAAAATTTAAAGAAAATATACACGCAATTGAAACTTTTAAATTGAGCTAATATAAATCCACAAACCACACACACACGAATATTATTTATCATGATTTGTGACATTTATACTCATACTCTTTACATTAAATTCTTTTTAAACAAACACAAAATAAATAACTTAAAATTTATGTGGCTTGGACTAGAAAAAGTCTCATTGCGGGTAAATAGTGATTTCGAATTACCGTACTTCAAACTGGAAACCATGAAACTAAGATCGATTCTTCGATCTGTCTGTTTCAATAAGGAATGCACTGATAATAAAAAAATTGAAATATATATATATATGAATATAATTGCAAAGAAATCAATTCATACATCATTGACGAAAGCCAACAGCTAGAAACCGGTCTGGGGATAGGGATATTTGGAAAAGCTTGTTAAAAGCTATGCAGGCTCATTATATAATATTTGTAGTATAAGCTTATTAAATTAAGTCACATGATATATGACTTGATTTCTTTGCAGTTAGAGTTTTGCTCTTGAGGCTTAGGTGAGTTTATACTGCTAAAGCTGTTAATGTATAGTGTATCTGACCTTAGTTAAGTCCCAATGGCTGTTTAAGTTAGCTGGATTTGAAGACATATAAATGTCTGAAAATTTCAGATTCTCTATTTAATAATTAACTCTTAGATAAACGCTGGACTTAAGCTGCTACTTTTAGATCTAATGTCTGAATATCCTACTGCCTCACTGACGAAAGCCAACAGCTAGAAACCGTTATGGAAATAGGGATATTTGGAAAATCTTGTTAAGAGCTATTCAGGCTCATTATATAATATATGAATATATATTTTAGATTTGTCCTTGCATACATATGCTTGTTCTTAATATTAGCATCTCTACAACATTCTTAAATGAGCTTTACTATTTAGTCCATATTGGTGTGGTCCAGTTAAAACAATGGTAATGCTAATACTAGCACCAGTCTCATATATATACAGATATAATTGAAATTTATACTCACATCTTTTACCCACCTATAGTTAATAAGTTTTTATATTTAAATCACTTCCCAACAAACAAGGCTTAAACAATCAATTTATAGTCAATAATTTGTTGTCAAGGCAACTTTATTAGATAAAAGACGAATTCCTTTTTATATCTGATCTACATTTTTAAGGCAACTTTATTAGATAAAAGACGAATTCCTTTTTATATCTGATCTACATTTTTAAAGCAGATAATAAGTGAATACATGATTGAAACAGAGTAAATTTGCCTAGAAGTTTTAAATAAGCCCCATTCAATAGGTAGATTTAATCTCAATCTTTTTCAAATCATGAAAATTCTATTTAAAGATTTTAAGATGGAATCCATCTTTTTTTTTTTTATTGAGTTTGCCTTGACAACAGATTGCTGAGATTTAATTGGTTGAATAAGCTTTGACTGTATGGAAAGCAGTTAGTTATAGACATTTAATGGGTGATTATATCTAAAGTACTGAAATAATTTTTTTGAAAGGTTGTAAAAATAATTAATTATTACTCTACCTTGAAATAATACTAACCATGTAGAGAATAGCTATCCAGTTTATATTCTATGCTGAAATTGATTGTGTTCAGTGTATTATATTTTCAGAGCTTAAGTTATATGTTTAATAGACTTGATTTATCTATGGTCTTAATTAAAGAAAAGGAGGAATGAACTTTCTTTAATGTAACTAACATATAGCAAATCACGTTATCCCCTCAACTATCACATTTTATTAATAAAGTATCTAGCTATTTTCAGGAAGATAGTTAATGTTCCAGATTAATTTGAGTTGGTCAAATGTTGGCATGGGCTGGTTGATAGTGAATTATCTGTCACTTTAGCACTTGGATATTGCATAATTTTCTGTCTATAAATGTTTTACGGCTTAATGAATAAAACATGAATGCATTACAAAGAAAATTTTGTTAAGGATGTCCTACAAGAAAAATTGTATTAATTAGCGATAGCTTTTCTTTGAATTAAATTTTATTAGATTCTTGAAGATGATCTCATTTATGACATTTGAACTCCCATTCCTAGAGAGTCCGATTCTACTTCATATTCAACGATGCCCAGTTAAGGATAAAGTATGTAGATTAGATGAACCAGAAGTATAAACTAATGAAATCCTACGAATTATGAAAATCGTAACTTCTAGTAATCCTTATATCTAAATTCTCATCTTACCAGCATACTTTAGAAATAGTTGCAATTTATTTATCTGACACCTACTGAACTATTGCAATATATACACACACACCTTATATCTATATACAGCTATTATGGATTACCTAAGGTTTAACTTTTCCGGGTGTGCTACATGATTACAAAATTCCAAATCAAACGAAAAATGCAAATGAAATTAAATCACAGGGGTGAAATTGAACAAGCCAAAATGCTTCAACAGTTGTAGTTTTGCTCCTGTGTTTTACATTGTTCTGAGTTACTGTCTATTTAAGATCTTAGCCGAAGATGAAATTTTATTTCCATTTTTCATATGCTTGATTTGAAGTTTTGTAATCCTGTAAAATTTAAACCTTATTAATTTTCATTATAGCATTATATTTATTCTAATATGTAAACCAAATAAAATATTCATTTATAGATTAATTAATTTTTATGATAATAGAAAATAAAGTTTTAATGGTTATAATAAATATTAATAATCATTATAAAATTCAGAAGTACTTTCAGTTATTTGCATAACCATTTTATTTGGTTATGCAAATAACTTTATAATGATTATTAATAATATTTATTATTATTGCTGGTAATACTTTATTGTTTTGTTATTATTATCCTAATATATGTTGGGGTTTTTTTTCTCTTTTATTAGAAAACGGAAGAAGGATGGAGAGAAGTGTTATTGGATATTGATAATGAATCAAATTCCTCAAATCATTTCTGCTATGTATTATCTAAAACTGTAACACCGGTTTCACAGTTATTTTCATCTGTGAGTGACCTTTCAATGCAACATAGTAAGGTCAAAATAATTTATTTTGTGATATATATATATATATTTAATATTTTCACGGTTATATGATGTAAATAAAGTTTTTTGTGTTAAACCATGTACTATTTGGTTTATTAAATTCCCAACCTTTCGACAAAGATGAACGATATTTTGTCGAAATATCGGGAATTTAATAAACAAAATAATACATGGTTTAACATAAATAATGACTTTACTTATATATCATTTCAGCTAAATTTTACATTTTAATTGTACATTGCTGTCTAAATATATTAAGTACTTTATAATTGTGTATAAAATATATAAAATTATTAGAAAATTTGTTTTTATTAGTTTTTTAATGTTTTTATTTTCCGGATTTATTTTATATATATTCAAAAAAAGCTTTAGAAAATATCAACTATTTATGGGTTATATATCTTCTCTTAATTTTTTTTAAAATTATTATTATACTTTTTTCATAACCTTATTATTCTAATGTCCTGCATGTTTTATTGCAATAACAGTACGACAGGTTTAAAAATGTTCTATTGAACCTCCACTGTCATGTTAGCGCTAAGACATTGCATAATTTGCCAAGCTGTCATTCGATTGTAACTAGTGTTAAGTCAAACCAGAGAAATCTTGAATTCTCTTTTTAAAATATATGTATTTATTTCCAAATTAGATTACTTTTTATTTTCAGTTTAATGTGCTTCAGTTTGTATTTTTTGGTGCTTCAATTTCTTTTAAAAGTCCTTAAATTTGTGGAAAAACTCAAGAAATGATATGCATTCTTTTTCAGAATAAAATTCATTGTTTTTTTTTTTTAGTAAGTCCATAAATAAATCATGTCTATTAAATATAGAATGCTGAGAATATAAACTTTTTCATAAACTGAATAAATTTAAATACGATACTGTGTAATTTGCAAACAGATTTTTAAAAAAAGTCATTTTTTTTTTAATAAACTTTCAAACAATACCCCCTCTTGCATATTAATGTCAATTTATTGGTTGGTCAACAAAAGATTCCAAACTTTTATTTGACTCTCAACTTCTTAAACGGTAAGTAACATAAGCATTAACATTTCCAAAATGTTATTGGAGAGATAAATATGTTAGAAATAACGAGAAAAGATCGAAACGAAATGCATGGTTGAGGTAATGAACATGTTTTACTGTTATCATTGATTGAATTAAGAGACTGACATGGAGCTGGGCTGGATATATTGCTAGAAGACATGGTGATAGATGGACAGTTAAAATCTTAAACTCAATTCCAAGAAATTGTAAAAGACCTAGAAAGAGACCAGATGTGAGATGTGTGAATAAAATAAGGAAATTTGCTGGTATGCTGTGGAGAAGAGAAGCTATGAGTCAGAGAAACTACGTTCATCATTATGTGATGTATCACTAAACATCACATGATCACCATCTCTTATACTAGCACATAACTGTTATTAAACAGGCAAAACTCTCCATACAGTATCTTGGTGCAGTGCTCTCAGATAGCACTACTGTATGGAGCGTTTTGCCTGTTTTATATGTGATGTATCAATAATCGTTGAAGATGATGATGATAAATATAAAGTTGGTTTATTTAACATTAGTATGAAAAAAATATGCATTATTTGCAAAATTGTTTTAAAAAAATTGTTCTTTGAAAATCCGCTTATGAATTATTGTAATACCATATTTGGACTTATTTGATCCATGAGCAACGTTTTACTTGTATTTTTTAACGATTTTAAATTTAATTTATAACTTTGTGGTATAATGAATGTCAATTCAAAACATTCTTATAAATATTGCAATTCCAGATTCATTTTTTCTAAAGTACCTGTAATTTATAAGTATCTTCCTATTGTTAATTATGATTATTTTTATTCCTAAATATTTAAAGCTATTTCTCAAATATAGAATCAGTTACAGTTAAAAATGGTGTGGGACTAACGCAAGGATGTCCTATGTCACCTAATTTGTTTTTGTTGTATTTGAGTGAAATGGAAAGAGCAATAGAAAGATTATGAAGAGGGATAGAGATACCGTTAATAAATGGCAAGGGAGTGTATACTTTGTCAGGTTTTTTTTTTTTTTTTTTGCAGATGATATCTTTTTATGTGCAGAAAGAAGAGAAGATATGGAAGTCATGCTGAGGACATGTGCAAGGATGAGTAGAGAGATGGGAATTAAATTTAGTGAAGAAAAATCAAATATAATGATGGTTAATACTGGGGAAAGAGAAGATGTAGAATTTTTATTGGGGGATATAAAGTGGGGTGAATAGATATAGTTATTTGGGAATTATCTTAAGTAATCAGAAAAATTGTTTGGATGAATGGGAGAAAAAATTGATAAATGAAGCAAAGAAAAGAAAGGATTGATAAAGAAATTAACTGTGTTTTCATATAATAAATATGATGTAGCTAGAATTATATGGAAAGGAGTTGCAATAGCAGGGTTAACATATGGTAATGATGCATTGGGTTAGTAAAGCGGTATTACATTACTTAGAAAAAGTACAATGGGAAGTAGGAAGACATGCAGTGGCTGCAGATGTATGGACAGCAAGGGAGGCAATTCAAGGAGAAATGGGATGGTCAAGTTTTTATATGAGAGATGCAAAAAGTAAAATGAAAATGTTTGGTAGATTGCAGTTTATGGACAATAAAAGAATAGCCAAAATAGTATTTAATTGGGTTATGAGTAAAGGGCAGGCAACAAGATGGGTGAGAAAGGCAATGCAGTATGCAAAAGATTTGGATAAAGAATTTATATCAGTATATTTGTACAAAAGATGGGATGATTGTGTTAGGAGGATTGTTGAGTGTTATAGTGGTAAGGAATGGGATAAAAGAATAGATTCATTAATAAAGAATAGGGAGTTAGAGAGATGGAGAACTAGTATGGAGAGTAAAAAGAGTTTAAATATATATAGAAGTAAACAGAACATTAGGTGTGAGTTAATGTATGATAATAGTAAGGAAAGTAGTTTATTGTTTAAGGCTCGAACAGGATCTTTAGCAATAAGAGAATATACATGTAAATGGAAAAATATGGGTGATTTAGTCTGTAAATTGTGTAAGGAAGGAATAGAAAATGTTAGGCATCTATTAATTGAATGTAAATGCTTGAAAAACAGAAAGGGTACAAATAATGAAGTTATGGAAGAATAAATATGAAAAAAGTGATTATACAGAAAGTGGGTTATTGGTTTTTATGCTGGGTTTGGGAAAAGGTAAGGGGGATTTAGATATAAAGGCCATAGAGTTGACAAAGATTATGTTGTGGAAATGGGATGGAGCAGAATATGTGAAAACTTAGAGTGGTGAATGGAAGGTAAAGTAGCTAACAGGTTTCTCTGGGCATAGTTGCTGAGAGATTCCTGACAAGGAGAAGTCACAGTGCATCACATCACATACTATATTAAGAGCTTATGTAAGTATAAGAATGGTGATCATATGATATATATAATTATGGAAAGTGAAGAAGCCATAATTATTTTTTTTTTACAGTTTTGCAATATAAATACCACATTACTCATATCTTTTATAGGCTTATTAGTAGTGATAATATTTAAGTTGGTCCACATTTCAAATCTTACACATCCAAACAAATATCATTTAGTATAATTTTATTTTTCATAAGCACATTAATGCTCAGTAACCAGAAGAGTGTAACTCCTCCCCACCTTATCTGTGATAAATTGTATGATTGTTTACCGTCAATGTATTTATAATGATCGAACTAATTCATATTACATTTAGGCCTTTATCATCCAGCTAAAAATAGCTAGAAACTATCTACTGCCTACTTGGTTGGCTAACATGATTTGTTATAGGCTTGTTATATCAAAAAAAAGAAATCCGGTTTTTGCTTAGACAGCCACAATTAACCAGCAAAATATTCCAAGTTCTATTTGACTGTAACAAGTGCTTACATTAATGCTACTATTTTTTTCACATTTAAAACCAGAATAGTCAGACACCATGAGTATAGTTGCTGTCATAGAATATAAATTGAAAAAATATTATGGAGTATGCTTTTTCTGTCTGGAAGTGATGGAGTATAACAAAAGAATAACTGTAGTATTAGAACATAATGGTTTTAATATTAAAAAAAGGTAGAAAAGTACTTATAATTTACTAAACTGTACTGGTTACATTTCACAACTAATCAAGACCAATGGTCAATTTACTAAACTGTACGGGTTACATTTCACAAATAATCAGGTCCCATGGTCAGAAAACCAATACTGTACTCGTACAATCAGTACATATGGTCACCTTAGCTTACATTATATAAAATTGTAAATATTTCATTGTTTTTGTTACTAACTTTAGTCTTTTTATACTTCTGTCAATTTAAATAATACCCCCCCCTCCCATAAAGACATTTCGCAGTTTTATTATAATAAAGCAAATTGCCAAGGTAGATGTAACTAACAAAAAAAAAGTTGTTGATTCATATCAAAGTCAGCGTAGACATATATCTTCATGATATCTGTTCGCATAAATTCAATTTCTATGAAATATTTGCAAATATCAACTAAATCTAGCAACAATATTACATGACTTTTTTTTTTTGTATGATTCTACAGCCATCTAGTGTAAGCTTATTAAGCAATGAACAGCAGGTGATAAAATGATTGTGGCTCTAGAATTGAATGAAGGTAACCAATTAAACCTGTTCACGGTGTTTCATAATCTACAAAACAGAGTTGAACATTGAAGTTGATGCTGTATTTTTATATTGGATTATTTCCATCATCTAATATGTGTGTTGAATGTCTTTATTCGATACTTTTAAATTTTCATGTTCATATAAAACACTGCTTAATGAGCATTAAAGAAGTTATTCTTCAAATACATCTGATTAGTTTTAGAGCAGTGGTAGAGTGATGGGTTTGAGAGCCAAAAGTTCCTGATTCTTCCAATGGTCAAATGATACTTTAAGCATTGAAACAAGTTATATTTTTATATCTACGTAAGTGTTCCAGTGATAAAATGGCCGGTTCTCGCTTCAATTTGCCCGAAGCATCATCTCTCATTCAACATGTGTTACATAGCAATGTAGTTTAGCTTTTCATCACAAATATTTTAAGGCATTAACTTATCTTGATCATCAATTATGATATGAAATGTGACAATGTGTTTCTTACCTTCATAGATTGTTTCCAATGCTCTCCCTGCTAGCATGAAATCTTGCAAACTACTAGAAGATATTTATGCACCTCATTTCTTCACTACTATACACAGTTTAGATTATTTTTAATAGCAGTTTTGTCCACTTTAAAACCAAAATTTAATGTTACCATATTCTATCTTGGGTTAACATACAAAATGAAGTCACATTTTGTGTCATAACTCAAGATCTATATTCTATACTTTCCCCAGAGCACAATTTATAAAGTGTTAATTGTTATATAGAGAAATTACCAAATTTCCTTTTCAATATTGTTAGAAATATAGCATCAAACCTTTCTCCTAATTCATGCGGATTTGCTTCCACTGCAGTTTTTAGCTCATTATTCACCTTGGTCTTAGGATGTCCGAGTGTCTCTGACTTGCATTCATCCCACATGGAATTCATATTCGACAATAGCACAAATTTTTGACTTAGCCATGGTTTCACAAAAGTTGCCTGAAAAAAAAAAAAAAAATTGAAAATAATCATACGCCAAAACATGCTTTTGAAAGAATGAGGATGTAATTTCACAATAACAAGAAAAAAGAAATATCAATTATCTCTCTTAATACTTAAGGAAATAAAATATTTTATAATTTATAATCTTATGTATTTTGAGTTATTGGCTTGGTAACTTTTTAAAATGATTGACTAGATCATTATTTTCTATGTTTCCAATTACTTGAAGAGTTTGTATCTGATGATCATTAGTAGGAACGTGTTTTCCAGACTTTTTCTCTCAACGAGGATAGATTATAGTGAAATTGTTATGATATAGACAATCTTATTTAGCTATTTTCTTGATCACAGAGTAATAAGCGATCTGTTTCAATAAACATTTTCGAAGCCAGATCCATTCCATGTTCTCTGAGAATGCTAATGATCCAATTCTTACAATATTTTCCATAAAATATTGGTCTTAAAATCTTGATCTTAATATTTTAATGGCTCTTCTAATGTAAATGTATTGTGCTTTTGAGAATTGTTCTTAAAAAGCAACGGAAAGATCATATTCCCTCTACATCTCTCCAAGAATTTTTATAATTACATCCATTTTATAGTCTTGTTCAAATTATAGTCTTTACTGCAATAAATAAAAGTACCATAGGTGTTCCAGTTAATATGTGTTTTCCATTGATAATTAGAAGAAAAAAGTTGTATAGAAATAACTTAATTAAACTTGCTTTTGATTGACAAACCAAGAAGATATGTAAAATTTTATTTGCTAATAATAATTATTATTTTAGATAGATGATAAAAGACAAGCACTTGAAGTAAGCCCGATGTCAGGAATAATAATTCAAGAAATTGCAAAACGTATTGAGAAACATGGTGGGTGTGCTTTAATAGCTGATTATGGACATAATGGAACAAAAGAAGACACTTTTCGGGTAAGAAATATATTGTGCTTTAAATAATGTTCCCTATTTTTTTCTTATTTTGCAACCTAATTCTTATGCCCTACATGTGTATTATAACACAGAAATATATTGATGAAATTATAGAGTCCACGTTAGGTTTCAAGATATATAAATAATCGACAAGTGATGTATAAATGCAAATAAATATGCCAAATAGTAAAATGCCCTCTACTGTTATCCACTAGTGGCATATAATAGTCAGTGAATCACATACTGGGGCGTTATTTATATGATATTGAAGGGGTTTTTTTTCATCTCTAATGTATATATTCCTTGAACTATACAGTGGACTGCAATTTATATCAAGGTAAGAGTTTTAACTTGAATTCAGGCAGTAGTCAGGGCACACAGTAGCCGCTAATTACATAAATTAGAAATATATAAATTTAAATGTCTATTTATCTAATTTAGCATTGATATTGATTCATCAAAAAAAAATTATTTACATTAAAGCGAGAATTATTGATGTTATCAAAACCATGCACACAAACTTATCTCCGCGGTCTTACATCGGTCGTGAGCTTAATCATCGCTGAAACTTTGTAGTTTAATTTAAAAAAGATATGATTTTAATATCTTCAAATTGCTATTTCTCTAAGCAAAGCTCCAGTCAGTATTTAATATTTAATTAACAGAAGCCTTCTTTTTCATCATTAATATCCCAGACAGTTAACTTAAACATGGGCATGGATAATCTATATCCATAACTAAATATTAGACAAAGTAGGATGGCAATGATTTTGGAAATTAATTTTACGTAACTCTAATTTTATTAAGTGAAATTATTTGATGCAGGTTCACATAGTTAATTATTTATATACAGACATGGATATTTTTTTGCAGTCTTCAAGCTCAAACAAGGATTACCAGTGTGTGTGCAACAATAAATGTATAATAATTATGAAAGAGAATATAAAAAAATTGTTCAAAAAGATTTTTAAAAAAGAAGGTTGACATAGAAAAAATTATCATGAAGAATGTGTTATGACATCAGCTATCATTAAGAAAACTTTACATAGAAAGCAAAAAGAAACATCAAAGGAAAAACTAATTACAGGTACTATAGTGTATTCATACATATCATGGATAATAGATCATCTAAAGAAAATTGCAATCAATATAATATCAGTAACAACTTTCCAAAGCTATAGTACATTATGAGGAATCATAAATTTATTTAACGCACATTGATTACGTAAGTAATATTTACCAAGGCAATACACCTCAAGCAATGTGCGCTTGAAAATGCGAAGGTGGGGACCTCTACAGCTCTTAACCACAAGCTTACGCTGGGAAGAAAAGAGGGGAACCCTTCTTTACTTCAGTCTACTCAATGTGCGTTAAATAAATTTATAATTACAACTTTAAATTATGTAATAGATTTCTAACTATAAGATCTTTCCATTGACTCGTTGTAAATCGAAAGATTTCACGAGTAATAATGTGTAATAGGAATTGTGGACTTAATCAGTGACATATTGAATAGCTTCACGCTCTCAGATCTAATTGCTTCAGCTTCACCTATTTATATAGAAAGTAGGTTGAAGTAAAGAAGGGTTTCCCTCTTTTCTTCCAAAGCGTAAGCTTGTGGTTAAGACCTGTAGAGGTCCCACCGCATTTTCAAGCGTGCATTGCTTGAGGTTTATTGCCTTGGTAAATATTATGAGGAATCCTAACTTCTACAAAACCCAAGCTGGAAATGCTGAAAAACAAAAACTGTTTCTATGAAATATAACATGAATGTGGAAGAACATATATCAGTAAAACCAGCTAACCGATTGAAAAGTGACTAAAAGAAGAAAAAACAAATATACTTAATGTTCACCATGCATATATCAGTGAAAACGTTCGATTGGGAAAAGACAATAATATTGGACAGAGAGTGAAAAGTAAAAAGAAGAAAATTTAAAGATATTGTTCACATGATAATGGTAAATAACCCCATAAGTCAATCTAATATGATAATTCATAATGTTTGGAAACTACTAATAAACATTGTCCTTAAGAAATAGTGGAGAAATCAGCAGGATCCACGTAGATTAGTACTTAAAATTTCTATTCACTGTTGCTTTCGGCAGAATAGCCTAATTGGTTAGAATATCACCTTAAAGTCAATATTCACCAATCTAAAAATCCCTGGCTTGATTCCTGTTCTAGTATATCACTGATTACGATTAGTAATAGCTGAAAAAGAGAAGACAAATATTCCCACTTGAAATGTTGTGTTATAAACTACTATGCACTATTATTAACAATTGAATACATTTAAAAAGTTTAAATAAAGTTTGAGTTTTTGTAAAGACTTTTAACAATTAATTCTAAATGATGGAAAATAGTCCAACATGTAATTACAAATCCACTAATTATTGCATTTTTATTTTTCATTAGTTCTAAGTGACATAAAATTAGTTTGCTGTCATAAATAACATGATTATTTACTTGGCTATGAACTTAGATCGGTCTGATGGATGAAGCCGTCTGTCTTGGTATCTAAAGTGGATCCAGGACTCGTACATCCAGTTGAGTCTGTTTCAGCAATTGCACCATGATATTTAGCTAACAGTTTGGGTTAAAGATCACTTCGTCTGCATTGTAAATGATATATGATGAAATCTGACCTATTACAATATATATCTAGTAATGTTATTGTTACTCACCTACATTCTGTATAGAAATTTTTTGATATTTCAAGCTGCACTATTTGAAGGAAAAAATCAATTAAGTTCTTGCTAGATATATATTTTTGTCAATCAAATCTGATCTCATCAGTAGCTTAGGTAATCAGTTGAGATTCCAGCTACCCAGTCTCTAATTAATATGCACACCAAGTTCAGCATGATGCAAGTTTGGTGACTAACTATCATTGTTATATATTTATGTGGTGTTTAATTGATTAATTATGTATACATATTATGAATATATCACAGAATATTCTTGTTCTAATACATAACTCGGGATTATTTGTAAGTAAACTCATAACGAATCATTTAATAAACTTGCAAATATAATTTTGTTTTTCATTTATTAATGCCCATTCAAATTAGTAATATATTACGAATTATGAAACTAAAAACGGTCAGTTTAAATTAGTAATATATTACAAATTATGAAACTAAAAACGGTCAGTTTAAAATATTAGTTAATGGAGATTTCACTATGCTTACCCTAGAAACAATCTGTTTAAGCATTGAGTAATCAGTAGATACTAATTATTAGTACAAACTTCTATGACTCCTTTTTTTTAGTAGCTAATCAGAGATAGGAAACAATTGGAATGTTTTATATCCATTGTATAGGTCATTTTTTTATTCTTAATACATTATTCATGTTGATGACATAGAAGTTTTAAATACTTTATATGATTTTGAATTCCAGCTAACTTCTCTCCATTAGGTTAGGAGTTATATATTTTAATGACCTTCCGTCCTCAATAATAATTTAACTACATATGCTTTTTTTATTAAAAAAATATTCTATATACCAAATACAAGTGACGTAATTTCTAATTCACATTGAGTCTACATTAGGAAGTCATGTCATCTGTATTTCTATTCAGGAACCAATTCTTTGATTTTAACAGTTGTGAAGTTAAAATAAATTTAGTAAGTTCGAGTCGTGCGGATAAATAGTACGGATAAAAAAATTTAAAAAGGAATGTTACACATTGGCATTAATATTATTAAGAATGTTGATTTAAGGCTAATGAAAAAAAAAAAATGAGAATTTTAAAGACATTTATGTTTTTTTAATTTAGAATGCCACTTTCATATGGCATCCTTGTTGAAAAAAATCCATTCAGTATATTTTTTATAAATTTTTATTTAACCTACTCCATGAAATTTCCTAACACAATTATCACCCACTTCCTATTTCCAATTTAGTTGAAATTTTACACACATATGTATTCCAATGGCTACATTTTAAGAGTTTGCAAATACTCTTAGGCAAACAAATTAGTGAATAATTTGAATTTTTAATTCTATATAGGATTCACTATTTATGATATTGTCATCTAGTGGTATAAATTGTAATTAAATTTTTTTTATTCCTAATTTCTGAAATTATATAAAACTATAAAAAGTAGAAAAGAAAAAATATCTTTAAGAAATTTAAAGTAAAACTTTTATTCATGTAAATGCATGAAAAATAAAAAATGTATTAAAAATTTAAAAAATTTTATCCACAGTCAGATTACCAAAGAATTATTTAAATTATCTTACAATTAATGACTGATAGTGGATGCGATTCTTTGCAAATCTGACTTGTGAATTTCTAAACATGCTTTTATTTGTGAAAGCTAAAGAGATTTTATTTCTTTTACTTTTTAGTATATTTATGTCAGTAAAGATTTTTTTAATTTTTTTTTTTTTTTTTTTTTTTTGTCTTCTTATATGACATTCAATTTATATTAGTTTCCTCACTCCCACCCTTACCCCCAATAATTTTTAAATAGCTTTTTTTTTTTTATATGTATATGCTTTTACTACATTATTTTTACTAACATAATAAATTCAAAAATTTCAATTGGAAAATAGTTTGAGTTTTTGCATTAAATATTAATTTGCCTTGGTTATGCCATTAATATTGACCACCTTTGCATATTTGAGTATTTTCAGGTTTTTTTATTTTATTTGAAGGGTTTTAAAGAACATAAGGTCGTTGATCCTCTTTCAGACTCGGGCACTGTAGATATCACAGCCGATGTAGATTTCTCTTATCTTAAACAAATGGCAGGAAATAAAAGTTTGTAAAATTTTATGTTATTTTATTAGATATATTAGCTCTTTTAATTTTTTTTGTCTTGAGTACAGAAATATGTATGTATAAATATTCAATAACATACATAATAGAAATGAAAACAGACAAATCTTGTGCAACTGTTAATATAAATATACACTCATTTTCTTTATCAGAAAAATCTTTTAAGAATAAAGCAGTTTGTTTATGCTTATGCTCTCGGATTTTATTACGGCTAGCTTTCCTGGCAATTAATGAGATTAAGGGTAAAGTTCAAGTTCAAATCGGATGTAAACATGGTAGTTATAGGCATTTGTACTGACTGTTCACGTTGTTATGAAATTATATATCATGGGTTGCCAAACTTTTAGATATTTCCAGGGCGACTTTGTTGGTGAAAGTGTACCTGAGGGTCATTTTTCAGGGCATTGAACCCAGAAACCAGAAAAAAACATTACTTTTGCCAGAATGGAAAAAATAATGGTTCTAAGTCCTTGTTTTTTTTTTAAATGTATTTATGAATTGTTGTTTTTTTTCTATAAGAGCTTTTTTAGGTACTCCCAAATATTAGTGACGTTTTTAGAAGATACTTACGAACTGATAAATTTTTTTTTTATAAGATATGAACTGTCAAAGACATTTTGCTATGACTGCCATTAAATTACCTCAACTCCCTCTAGTATTACAATTTCTCGTGAAAATAGCAATTAAATATTTCTAAGAAATTTAGTTGTAGCATTATACAAAATAATTTTATTCTTTTCAATTTCTTCCAACCTGAATTTATTTTTTGAGATCGACAGTAATAACAGTTGTAATTTTAAATTTAACTATTTTTAAATTAGAATAATTTTGAATTTTTTATTTTTTAGATTCAAATCAGCTCTGAATTTATCACTATATGTCAATGTTCACGTCAGCTTCGCGGTTGACATCTTGGCCACTCCTGTTATATATATCAAGTACTGATAGTCAAAAGAATGAACCTTCTTATTAGCAGTGATTTTTGTTCTTATATTTGTCGAGACAATTTACAGTTTCCCAAATAATAATTCAGATCTGATCGTGATATAGATTGAAATTAATATAAGAAAGTCGCGGCATTAAGTACGAAGTTTATTTAAATGATTCTTAGGAAGCCGACTTATCAATTATCACAATTAATAGGTTTATATTATAAGCATTTTATATTTGATAAATCTTATAATTTATTTTACAAGCTTGTTAATCTTATTAGAATATATAT
>JAQFVV010009067.1:0-17877 GCA_028023455.1 Epiperipatus broadwayi | reverse complement strand
ACTTATCTCATTTTTATTAATAAATATATACATGTGACGACGACTTTACATGGTCATCACAATATATATATATATTGTATGAGCACAGATGACGTTACATTATTTTTTTTATTATTAAACATTAAAATAAAAAGTTCGCATTTAACATTTTTTTTTTAAGACAGAAAAATTGAAAATAAATTCTACCTTAATCTCATATATATATAAATCGCACAGAGGAGAAAAATTATTAAAATAAAACTTTATTAAAGAAAAAGTATTTTAAAACTAAATTTTAAAAAGATTTGGAGATAAAATTATATCTTTAAATTTCTCTTTAAATATATCTTTGGATTTGGAAAACAGGTTAATTAATGTTATGGAAATGATTATTTTAATTAGTACAAGTGAATAAGCCCTTGGGCATTTAAATGTATAAACAATGGTCAGATAAGAAAACAATAGAAACTTTTAGCAAATAAAAAGAAATCCCTATGGAATCGGACCTCAGCGAAAAGACCACCATCATCAATGATGTAATGTTGAGTCAATCCTTAAGATTAATATAAAAGGAAAAGTTGGAAATTATTAAGTTTTATTAAGAGAGGACTGAGATGTGTTAAGTCGGAGAGTTGAGGTGAAGGGATTGAAAGATGCACTTTCAATTCCTTCAGTTGTTATAAAAATGGAAAAATGAAACATCACTTTTCTTATACTGAGGACAACAGGATCATCGGAAGATTTAATGTGGATTCCAAACGACATGCAACGAATAAAGAGGAACGTTGAAAAAAAATCGTAAGAACTTTAAAAACATTTTGAAACACTAAGAACTTTAAAATATAAACTTTCTCAGTCTTTAATTTATTAAGAAATAGAATCCTATCTGACCAACATTATTTATTAATTAGTTATAATTTTATTTAAGGTATTTCTTTTGTAAAATCATTTCCATTTATTTATTTATTTGTTCTTTAAGTTTTATTATGATTTCTGTTTTTCATTAAACTAGTTATATAAATATTAAACTTAAGTCGGGCGTGAATGGCTATATAGATTTGTAAAGTTATAGTAGGGGAGGGTAATCTTAGGTTATTTGTTTCATAGTTAAATTGGGTCAATGGATTGGATATATTGGTGTAGTTAGTAGATGTAATGCAAGATTTGCTACGGGCAGAATCATTTGTATACGCCGCACTCACCCATTTGCCTATGGAAGGAATTATAAGTCGGGGACCACAGTTCCTTTCTATGGAGTTTTTTTATTGCTCTTCTTTGTCAGATAGATGTATGTATGCCTATCTGATGAGAGGCAATTTCTTCTCTTAACTTTTTGTGCTGCCGTATTTCGTATTACATTGAGTACATCAATATATCAGATGAATTGGCATTAGTTCGACTGCGAACTTTTGGCCTAAGGTTAAATAAGGATAGAATATTTTCTTTCAAATGCAAATCTATGTAGTCTATTCATACTCGACACTAAATAAAAATGCATTAAATTTAAGTTGGGTATAGACACTTGCATGGGTTCGTTACCGGTTAATTATGTTTTTGGTTTTCATAGGTGATCAAAATATATAGACATTCGGTAAATACTGATACCTTACAGTGAGTATCTAAGATGTATTTATTCGGATGTCTTTTAAGTTATTGGTGTTAATGCGGTGTCTTATGATGAACACCATTGGGTTTCTTGTATTCCCTATGCAATTGACAGTATCAATGATTTTGTATTTTGATCGTTTATGTTTACTTTGAAATGTTTTTAACCATGTAATCTATGTAACCGATCTATACTCAACATTATAAAACAAACTTTCATAAATCCATCTGTGTGAACTTAATTAAAATGTAAACTTATAATATTATAAAAATTAAAATGTAAATTTAAATTATAAATTCAAATTAAAATCTAAAATAAACATACTAAAATAATAATGTTAAATTTTATATATATATGTGCGTAAATAAATGTTTGTATGTTAATTACTGGCAGTGGCTTATTTTATTCTTTTTTTTAAATTATTCTTAGATAAGAATTTTTTTTTTTATGAATATAAATCTCTGCTACTCCCTGAGCTAGTGACATGGGCTAACGACCAGAATCAAAATTAAAAAAAAAAAATTTTTTTTGACTTATGTATCTGCCTACTTTATAAATTTTTCTAGGTTCAAATGCCTAGATGGCGCTCTGTAGTGCAGATTACGTTAAGCTCTTTCTCCGGATTGTTACAATATATATATATTGATATGATAATTTTCATCACTCAGTTGATGATTTGTGTGATCAAGCCAAAATGGTAGTATATTTGTAATAAAAATCATACTCAGATGAATCCAAAAAACATATCATTTATATATACACATACATTCAGCACATATAAATATTCATTTACAATGTACAAGTCAATAATTATATATATACACATTTGTACATGCATGGATTCTCTCCAAAACATCCATGTACAAAGCGTTTATTGTATATTCAAATATTTATATGTAATAGTTTAGAAATTCAAACATATAAAATTTATATATATATATTGATAATAACAGCTCATTAATGAAATTGTGCAGTCAGCCTAAATCTGAGCAGATATCTATTTAGTCAAAGTTTCACATTGACATTTGCTAGCAAATTCTTACACTTAATAAACATGTATTGTTTAAGATCACATGCCACATAAATATTTTGCTAAAGATTTTAATTTATATATTTTTCTTTATTTCATACAGTAGCAAAAAGACAGATCATTATTATCTTCCTTTTAATTATTATCACCACTTTCTGTATAGGTAACTGTAAAAAGATAAAAGTATGTTTGAGTTAAGCCATTTTTTTTATTCATAGCTTTTCATATTTTCAATTCCTCAACAAATTTCTTTATATCATCTATTCATCATTCCTTTTAAATCTTTCATAATTTTCGGAACACAATTAAAAATTTTAAATGTCCAACATCTGTCATTCTTTTTTCTAAAGAACCGGTCCAATCCAATTCCTTCTCGGTATCTAAGTTCATTCAATGATTTCACTTTATTGCATGTTCTTCTTTCTTCACATGTATTGCACTCTGGAGCACTTCTTGATAATCCCTCTATATATCTTTTTATAATTTGTTATATAGATTGAAGTTTTTCGATTGCTGTTCTATTTAATAATTATTTCTCAAATAAACAAATAAGTACTAATAAAAGACATCTCCTAAAACTGTCTCTTTTAGGCTATAGTCAAATTCAATTTTACTATTAAAATTTTGTTTATTATGTCTTCATTTGGCTTAATAATATAATCAAAGTATTTATAGTTGTTAAATTCTTCAGTTTTATTATTATAAATCTTTATTTTTATTTTATTTTGATAAATTATTAAATAATTGCTTCAGCTTTTATCATGTCTTAATTTTTTTTTATCTGATAATTCTTACAATTTCTGAAGCTTTTTCTTCCTTTCTCTCTCTCTTTCCATATATATATAATGTAAGAATCGGAGCTTAAATGAAGCTAATCCCCAATATGACTACTAGGATGTTTGGAATACTTGAGGAGCATATGTGCTCATGTTATCAAGTAACATTCATCAAATATAACCACACACACACACACACACATATATATATATATATATATATACAAGCAAGCTCATAATTCTTAGAAAAAGATAAGTAGCAGGATTATGTAAGCTATATACAGAAAATAGACATAACTTCATTTTAATTAGCAAAATATTTTTCAAATATCGACATAGGGCTTGTAATAGAGAACTACATTAGCTATTCATGAAAACCACATAAAAATAAATCCATAATAAACTTTTCTCATAATCCTCAGATGTAGATATGGCTAACAGTAGGATAATCAATAATAAATAAATAATAAATCATAACACCAATTAATATCACCACAAGATAAATACATATATAACTCTCTATTTAATTTTTCAAATTACTCTGTGAATATTTAATTATGATTAATTCAAATTTTATACAATACTGATGATAAATTGTAAATAATTATTGTTATAAAATAAATTCTAATTATTCAGCTTTTTCTATCTTTTTATTTGTATTTCATTTAAATAAAATGGGATCATAAATAATTTTAGATATTTCCAATATTAATTTTCATAATTAATAACTTAATTCAGTTCTAAAAGCAGGCACTTAATGAATTAAATTCTGCCCTATATGTGTGCATCTACACATATGTCTGCCTTTTTTATTATGAGCAAGATAAAATAAATTTACACTGGAATCTATTGCTAAGTCTTTTAATGATAAATTTCTTCTTTTTTTAAAAAAAATTTATACATGAATGTCTATAAAATTCATAATGTAAATAACTCTTTGAATGCTCATCTAAATTATCTCTGAATTTCAGCAATGTGTATTATATTGTACACAATTTTATTATACTTGTGCAAAGTACCAAATTAAATACATTTCACAGATTTTTAATTTTCTTAAGTTGATTAAGTCTTGTAGTTAGCTTAGGTACAATTACAATGGCAATCATGGAAAGTAATATCGAGAGTACAACATTGACTAAGACAGAAAATCCAGAAGAGAGATTGTAGGAATTTTTATTTATTCCTTTATGTAAACTTTTCCATTTATCAGTTATTTTAATTAGCATTAAATCATTGTTAACATTTCACATTGTTGTTTTTCACACTGTTTCTGTTATAGAAAAAATTCAGAAAAATAATAGAGTCTAGTCAAGCGTTGGTGGTCGAGTGGTCGGTGCCGCCGCCTTGCAAGCAGTTGTCCCGGGTTTAGCGGGTTCGCTTCCCGGCCGATGCTATGACACATGAAAAACTAATAATGATACAGTCTAATTATCTCTTAGAACTGATAACAGGTGAAAGAATAACTTAAGACATTTTGGTCTTTATATAACTCCATGATACTTATTCTATTTTTATTGCCTTGCCTGGGTTGATAAACAATTCCACATATTATCTGGTCTTAATTATAATTAATTAATTATATTGCTTTTTTCAAAAATTTAATTACCAAAATTATTTATTAAAACTTTTTTGATCTTGAATTTAACTATTTAAAATATGTTTTTCAAAAGCACTTTTATTAATATAGATTTAATTAAAACTTTAATTTTGATCTTGACTAATTACAATATGCCCTCCAAAAATACATTCATCAAAATAAGATTTAATCAAAACCGTAATTTTGAATCGTTGATAATAAACTTTAATTAAATTCAACAACTATAAAACAGAACATAATTACAAGAAAAACAATCTATAATTTATTTTAAATTTGGAATTGAACTTATACTTTTATATTATTTAAAGAATTGTTGGGAATTTTAATTTTTACACACACTCAACCATGCACGCACCAATAATTTATTGTGTCTGTAGATGTATATATATATAAAAATGAGCTTTTAAATTATTATCAAATCTAATAAATCGTATTCATGACTAAAAACAAAAACTATGCTATTCATCTCTTTCTTGCTGGCTAATTTTATATTGCTCTCTACTCATTGCTCTAACTGACTTTAGCAACCAACGAAGTATTCACTTCATAGCTACATCTTAGTGGGAAAAAAATTGTTTAACATATTTTTTTAATATTTATCCATTATTGACGATCTTATTATCCGAGTCATTTCCATAGTTCTTACATCATTTTTACAGGGCTCTGTTGGAGTCAACACTTCAATACATGTAGTTAAAATTATGTGAAATCTGAATTACTTGTATTTGGCCTGACAATCTCTCATATTTCTGTGAATCATGCAGTGTTTTAAATAGCTTTTCCCTATTATGTTTTATTATTTTTATATTTCTTGCCTTTGGATTTTACATAGGTTTTGTTAAAATTGTACCATGCATCCATCTATTCTCTGGTAAATCAAATTTTCAAAAAATTGTATTTCCATTTTCCAAGACTTTAGAATGATTTTGTTTTTTGTCTTACAATACATTTTCTAATTTTAATGTTCCTCATATGTATTCCGTATCCTCTTGGCAAAATAATTCATTTTGTAACTTAATAGTTCTTTTACTTTTGAACTCATTTATATAGTCACCTGTAATATCAGTGTTAATATGAATTTTCTGAAATGGTCATTGAAAACATTTTTATCATCATATTGTTTTTTTGCATCTTCAGGAAATTAGTTATTTTGACAAAAACAACCATGTATTTCTCCTTTTTATCTCCATTATTATTCTTGATGACTTCTACAACCATGTCATATTGATTTGTATTAAGAACATCATTATCTATCTTACTTATGCCTTGGATACTTATTTCATTATAACCACCACCACACACTACATTATTATTTTTTTCTAGCTTAATGGCAAAATTTCAGAAATATTCTTAAATATTCCATTCTTGTAATTAGGTGCAATATTATTTGTCTTATTCAAAACAGAATTATCTTCTATTTCATATTGTATTATGGCAACCTATAAAGCTTTTCATAACATCTCATTTAATATACATTCCTCCAATAGCTAATTTTTGAGTTCATGGATTTTATATGTATTTTTCTGCTCCAAAGAATATTCTTTCTCTAGCTTTAAATTTTCTATTTTCTTCTCATTTCCTACACCTACTATTTTATAAATTTGATTAAATCATTTTCTTTGTCTATATATTTATTGGTTCTATTTCCTTGGGTTTTCAGTTTTTTGTTTATATTTTGTTGACATTTCTTGAGGTTATCCTCCCATATATTCAACTCTTCCATTTATGATCCTGTTGTATTAACCATTTCTTTAAAAGTTCTTTGTTGGGTTTATCTTATTATATTCTTTATGATATCCAAATGTTCATATATTATTTTGCTCTTATTTTTGATGTATTCAAGAATCTTCTTTTCCTTATCTTTAACCTTCTCTTTTAAGCATTTTCTATTTGACATGAAAAATATCTAAAGCTATCTTATTTTATTGAAGGTATTGCACCTTAGTTATTTTGGAAAATAGATGAAAAACAGTGCCCACTATCTGAATTTGTTGACAATATCATGATGCAAAGTCTTTTGAGCATAATCGTGAAGTTTATTCTGTATTATACACAATATAGATTGAATTTTAAATAAATAAATAAATTTATACACATTAGTTTGGGATAATAATATTGTGAATAGGTAAGTCAATAACTATTGAAAGGTGATGTTATTCCAGTATTTTATATTAAAAAGATATATTACATTAATTGAAATGTGTGTGAGTAAGATTCAATTAACTTGTAAAGCATAGCAGAAAAACAAGTTATTCATTTTATTTGGTCTGAGATATTGAATTGAGAGGGTGAGTCTTGTTCTTTTCTTTCTAAAACAAACTAATAAACATTAATCTAAAATAAATTTCAAAAAATGAGAAAAGATTAGATATATTAGGACAGATAAGAGAAGTTAATGAAAACTTTGTCACATCAAAAACTGATCAAAACAAATCTATTATGGCAATGTTGCAAAGCGTGATGATTAAGATTAATGAAAACCAAAAAAAATATGACCAGAATCAAGAAATACTTAAACAGGATTTGAAACAAAATCATGAAAAATGTGCCAAAAATCAAATGGAAATGAAGCAAAGCCAAAAAGAGCTTAAACTAGACACAAAACAAGGCCAGAAAATATTAATCAAGAAGAAGAAGAGTGTCAATGTGAGTTAGAGAATAGATTAAAACAAGAGATTAAGCATGTACAAACAGAATTAGTTCATGAAATAAGAATGGAACATGAGCAATTAAATAATTTGAAAGTTAAGTTTAATGAACTAGATATTAAAATGAAAAAACTCAAAAGTCAAATGCAAATAATGATCAATAATTTAGAAGATTGTATAGAGAAAGGGCAACATTGAAATCAAAAGATAGAAACTAAGACAGAAAAATATAGATTAGAATGCCATAATAAGAATAAGGTTTTTACATGCTAAATTAAATATATGTCAATGGACTAATAATAGAGAAATATAAAAGTTACCAGATAAACATGAGCAGGAAATCAAAGTTCTAGGAATTCAGATGGAATGGAGTCATTAATATTATATTAGTTTAGATGTGATGCAATCCAAAATAGATGATCCGGTTTTTCACAAAGATAATTCCATCACAAGCTTAAATGGTGATGATTGATGTAAGATTTTATCATTAGATGTAAAAACTTTAAATCTAAATGGTTTTATCATCATGAAGTAGGTAGTCATAAATGTAAGTACATCAACTGGGGCCATAAAAATTTGTCTCAATCACAGAGTAAGGCCAGTGATATATGTTTGATTTGGAGATTGGAAATTTGAGAAATATATGCAAGGTTATAGTCAAATGTGTGAATTATTATGGATATTGTAATAAATATTTACTTAATAATATTGATTATATTCACAAGTTTATTTGGTATAAAGAGTCCATATTCATTAGAAGTGAAGGAGTTTGATTTATAAATCAAATGTCACATCATTTATATGATGTCATAGATTTGTTTGAGAAATATCTGATTAGGATGAAATATAAAGATGCCAATGAATGTAATTGTTGTGGGATATTTGTCTTATTAATTTTAGTCTAAAAAAGTACAAGACACTATAATTATACATACTCATTGACTTCATTGTTGTGATGGTTTAGGTTTAATTAACTACGAGTTATTCATAGAATGTTCAGTTGGTCATGATGATTTTATGTTAATTGTTTTGGACTGTTTTCTTTATTTTTATTAAGAGTGGGAATATGTAGTGTACATATGTTGCCTTTTATATGTTTAATAAAATATATTTTGTTTTGAATAAATCTGAAATAATTGAATCATTTATTTATTAAAGTTAAAAATGAAATATTTTATTTAAATTATTATTGAATGATAACAATGCCTTATTAGGCTTAGAAGAAAGTGAATCACATGTTCACAAGCCAATGTTTTAAAAAAGGAAAGGATTGCATTTTGTGTTACCATAGCTACATAAATAATTTCAGTAAAGAGAACCCAAAGAATTTCTTTTGCTTAAAAATTTGTTTATTTTATCTTATATTTTTAAATATATACAGGAAGTATAGCAAAGATATATGCACTGTGAGTAAAACAACTTAGAGAGAGAATCATAAGCTTTCCTTTCATTTAATATCTTTTGAATGATTACAACAACAAATGCTATGCTTAACTGCCAAGGAGTTATGAAACTATCAATATTGACCACAGATAGAAATATCAACAAAGGAATAACTGAATTTCATTTAAGAATAAAAATGTTCAAGAAAACCTATATTTATATTTTGTTATTATCAATATGTCAAGAAAAACATGTATAAACTAAAATTGGTAACAGAAACTAAAGGAATAATTTTTAAAATTATTTACATGAAATAAAATTCATTTATTATTAATTGTTAAGAGTATAGTAGTAGCTTAATGATAAAATATTTATCACTGTTCTTTTTTTATTAATAATTTTTATTATAAGGTAATTTTATTTTATCCTTCAATATAGTCTTAAATAATAGACTCACATAATTAAAACTTAAATCAATTGTTTTGTGAGAGTTTGTCATTAACTCTTTTATGATGGTATGCTTTAATATTTTATTCATAAATCATTTCTATTAATTGCAATCTAGTAGGGGATAAATTATAAAGAAATATTATACATTAGATTGCATTTGGTAAATTAGAACTATGTTATTTGTCTTAGCTACCTCAATGTGTTAACACTTACTTCAATAAATGTATATTATTATTAACCTAAGTATTTTGATTTGCCTAATGAATCATTATAAAACTATTTCATTACACAGTTTATTTACAATTAATATATATATATATATATAATATTATAAATCGATGTCTGTACTTCTTCAAAATAATATACGCCAATTTATAAATAAATATTTAAAAATACAGTATTTAAAAGCTTATAAAAAAAAAATATGTATAACCGTCACTTAGGAGTGCTTTCAACCAACTTGTGGCTTTGTCAACTATCACGTTTAAAATGTCAGCTTTCCCATAATTCTGTGATCTTAATGTTTGCTGCTTGCCTATTAACCAATTGTTGCTTGTATTTACATATCAACATCGTCTCTTTAATTTTCCTTTTATTATTATTTCTTTCAATTTCCAATATTTTTACATTGTTATAATTAAAATGGAAACCATATATACATGATTTATTATGGTCATAAAAGACAGAAGCTGATAAATTATCATTACTTTTAAAATTTTGTTTTGTATTTTGAACCCTTTTTAAATAACAATAAGAGTTCCTTTGTTCTTTTTTCCAATGTGCACCTCGATTCACCTATATATCCGTGGCCACATCCACATGTCCATTTGTAAATGATACAATTTTTATTTGTAAATAAAGTTTTATCCTTTGAATTGTTTATTAATTTATTTAATGTAGGTGGTGCATAAAATGCAATATCACATATTCCTTTATAAATTTTCTTAATGAAACTTGCCTGTTGATTTGAAATATATGGTATTGATATCCACAATTTTTTATCAGAAGAATTAACACTTTTATTATTTTTCTATTTATAAGTAAAATTTTTAATAATATAATAAACAGAATCATAATTGTATCCAACTTTTAACAATTCATTATAATAAGTTTCAATATTTTTAGTTTTATCTGGTAAATATGCATCAGATAAAACTAAAAATATTGAAACTTATTATAATGAATTGTTAAAAGTTGGATACAATTATGATTCTGTTTATTATATTATTAAAAATTATACTTATAAATATAAAAATAATAAAAGTGTTAATTCTTCTGATAAAAAATTGTGGATATCAATACCATATATTTCAAATCAACAGGCAAGTTTCATTAAGAAAATTTATAAAGGAATATGTGATATTGCATTTTATGCACCACCTACATTAAATAAATTAATAAACAATTCAAAGGATAAAACTTTATTTACAAATAAAAATTGTATCATTTACAAATGGACATGTGGGTGTGGCCATGGATATATATGTGAATCGAGGTGCACATTGGAAAAAAGAACAAAGGAACACTTATTGTTATTTAAAAGGGTTCAAAATACAAAACAAAATTTTAAAAGTAATGATAATTTATCAGCTTCTGTCTTTTATGACCATAATAAATCATGTATATATGGTTTCGATTTTAATTATAACAACATAAAAATATTGGAAATTGAAAGAAATAATAATAAAAGGAAAATTAAAGAGGTGATGTTGATATGTAAATACAAGCAACATTTGGTTAATAGGCAAGCAGCAAACATTAAGATCACAGAATTATGGGAAAGTTGACATCATAGAATTATGGGAAAGCTGACATTTGAAACATGATAGTTGACAAAGCCACAAGTTGGTTGAAAGCGCTCCTAAGTGACGGTTATACATATATTTTTTATAAGCTTTTAAATACTGTATTTTTAAATATTTATTTATAAATTTGCATATATATATATATATATATATATATGCAAATTTATAAATAAATGAGCTATAGTATGTCATATATATATATATATATATATATGCCATACTATAGCTCATTAGCAAGTAAAATATTATTTATTGAACTTTATCTTTTTTGCTAAGATGTTGTACTTATTCAACCTCACAAAATTGATCCAAAAAGTTGCACATACAATAGTGTAGTAAGAACACTATGTACATTAATGTATATAAGCTATTTTGCAAAATGTGAAAAAAATCTCAACTATTTTGCTAAACAAAAAAAAAAGAACAAACTTTTTTTCATTGTATGGAATTTCTTTTGACTTTCAACTTTTTTTACCATGAGTTGAATTGTTTTTATATACAGGCAGGAATGAATTTGAACAACTCATTATTGGTTTATTATAAGAAGTTCACACAATGCTAAAATCTAATTTACAATTAAAACTTAAGAACATTCAAAGCATTTTCAAAACAAAAATATATTGATAGTGTATTATCTATATTTAAGCTAATCACAGTCTGATTAACATTAAAAAGGAAGAATGAATATTTTAAACTTATTATTTTTTGAATGGAATTTCTGTTGACATTCAATTTTTTTTACTAACAGTTGAATTGTTTTTATATATGGTAAGGAATGAGTTTCACCAATGCATTATATGTTAATTATATGAAGTTCACACAATGCTAAAATCTAATTTACAATTTAAACTTAAGAAAGTTAAAAGCATTTGGTAGATAAAAATATATTGATAATGTATTATCTATATTGTAATGGTCAGATTTGTACATTCACATAACAAAATCCAGAGTCCAGAAAAATACACTAAAGCTAATCGAAATGGAATGGGTAATCCAGAGTCTGAACCAAGCTAAAACTCATTCACCAGCACTCCATGATTTAACACCATGTGAGTGATATTACTGAGGTTACACACAAGCCTTAATTTTAATTGTGAGCTGGCTCTGAAGAGGGAGAAACATGAGACCCTATGGTAAACACACTCACATCACATAAAATTGGGCTAAACATCTATTAATGGCTAAGTTAATATAATATTGACATTTTGTATAATAATATCTGGTAATATAATTAATAAGTAAGTGGATTGGATATGATAAAAAATAATAAAGACAGGATAAATTTAAATACATTTATTAAAATTATTAGTAATGAAAACAAAATAAATTAAATTACACTATTTAGGGATCACATTGAGATCAAATAGATTCTACAGGCATTATACAATAGAATGTAATCAGTCCAGGGTAATACAGTATTCTGACTCATTTAAATGTATTAGCTGACTTTCATGCTCAGTGAATAATCTATGCATATAAGAATTTAATATGTCAACATAATATTCATTTAATATCACAGTTTCCCAAGTAATAAATAACAATTCTAGCCTAGAAATATAATTTAATTACTTCAGTGATAATATTGTGACTGTTTACTAAGTTTCTCTAATATTTGAGCCTAATAATATAGCTTGATAATGATACAAATAGACATCCATCAAACTAAAGGTTATCTTAGTTTCAGATAAATCCCAAATAACATATATTATAAAGAGAATTTGTCGAATTAGCCCTACATACATTCACTATATGACTTAAAATATGCTATAAAGAGAGAGGGGTTACTTAAATATATTAATACACTCATTTAACAAACAATTATTTTATATCTCTAATCAGATTTAATAAAAAGGGAGGAAAGCATATTTAAGAGAATTGAAATTAATGAAAATAACTAAATATGCCTTATTAATATCTCCCTGGCCAGAATTCTATTATTAAGTAAAACTATGCTTAAAATCATAATTTATTAGTATAATAAAGCAAACCATAACAAATATATATGAAATTAAATTCAGAGTTAATTTAAATTACTGCAATGATTACAAGGCAATCAGTTATTAATTAATGAATTTTAATTTTGAAACAGCGATTTGGATGTAATATAACTAAGTGTTATATCATAATTACTAAATTGAAGAAAGAAATATTATTTTCAGGGTAAAATTATTAAAATATATCTGCTTGCTGGTTTGAAATATGTTTGACATATCATCACATATCTAAATGAAATATTAAGAACTTAAATATATAAAAGAACATAGATTTCACTGCAAATATGAGAGAAGAATAGAATTTAATTAACAAAATAATTATTAAGTTTATCTCTTTAACAGGTTTGAGATAATAGAGTTTACAGAGCCATTTTACAATAAATCAAGTGAGTATTTATTATTGGTTTTACAGGTTGAAGTAAAAGAGAAAGATTTCAACTATTAGTCTTTAAACTGGACATTTATTAAAATTTACTATAGCTATACTTTTGAAAATTAATAATTAAAGTTCATTTGAGAGTTCTTGCGGTAGTCAGGAAAGTTATTACCTAACTCCTGGGCGGCAGCTTGTCTTTTGGCTTTGTTCTCTGTGTAGACAGAAGCTCTCTACTTGAAGTACTATTGCAGTAGGTTTCTACCAGGAAGATTATCCGTCACTATGTTGACTTGTACCATTTTGGCACATATAATGGAGACAAAGATCACCATTCCCTCAGGAGTGAGGAACAGCACAATCCACTTAGCTATTTGGCCACCTTAAAATTTAAATGGGCATGGATTCAGCTTGCTGCTCTTTTTAAAATTTGACTTAGTATATATGTAGAAAAAAACAGCCTATTTACACTTGCTGATGATGAAATTACATTTTTAATAAACAAAATTTTCCCAATGAAGTTAGCAATTTAAAATTTGATATTTTTAGAGACCAAATAACTTTTAGCTTTTGCTTTAATCCATGATCAGGATGTTTTCTCATATTTGGCCATTTACTTTAGCAATTGACACAGTTAGCTAAATCTTGTTTACAATGTAAAATATATTTCAACAAACATTTATTGTCTTTAATAAAATGTTGATTTCTTGATCCTGCCATACTAAACACAGGTTTGGCATGATATAATTTTTACAGATTATTTTAAAATAATTTAAAAAATAGCAAAGGGACTAAATAACAACATGCATATATATATGACAGTGGTATGTGGAATATATCTATATATATACGATCTATGCAAAATAAAGTATAAAATTGATTTATAATTTAAACTAAATCACATTTTAAATTATACATGATCCTTTAAATATGTGAACCTTGTTGTGGCAGAGTAAAATAAAAACATTATTTAAAAAATGTAATGTGCTTTCATTCTTAAAAAAGTCACGCTTTGTCACCGATACTCATATATAAAATATTATGATAGAAAATCTACCTTTCAAATACATTTCAAGATTACTGAGTGATCCAAGTTATACATAAGTAAAAAATATATACTTTGCTAACAATAATCATATCAAATTTTTTACATCTAAAGTAGTCTTTATATTAGCAAAAATGCCAATAAAAAGTTCAACCTAATGCATTTATATTATATATACACACACTACATGTTATGTATATGTATTATAAATCATTAAAAAATTTAATAATAATAATAATCTATTAACGAGCTTCAATCTTTTCATAAAATACTAAAGAATAATAAAAAAAGACAAAATAAATAACAAAGTGTATACACATCAGTTTTAAATGTTATACTTGATTGATTTTTTCTTATAATTTTCTTATTTTATTAATAAGATAAACAGTTATTTGAAAAGTCTCTGCTTTGACCTTGGCTTGACTCTATTAATATGATTGATGAAGGCTTCTACTGCTAAAGATGTGACCTTTTAAAGAGTTTGAGTTGATTTTGATATATTATTTCTGCAAGTCATGCTAAGATTGGCTAATAAGATGAATTACTGGAATGCGTCTACCATCATAATCATGTTTCCTTTCTCTGGGTGAAGATGGTTAGTCACTTAATACAATTTTTTTACAGATATATGGCGTGGTCTTTTATTTGGTGAAAACTAATAGATATAGGAAAAGAAGAATTTTTTGATCCATGCTCAGTTGAAATAAAAATTCTTTATTTTTAGGTGAATAAGGTAAAATTATCAAGAATATACTTTTGCTAGCCTTCATTATGCTAAAAAAGTAATAACAATAAAACATGATCTTTTTTTTCCCAACTAATACCATAGACCTGGCCCCGCCCCCCCTACCCCCCCCCCCCCCCTCCGCTCTTTTGCTCTGCGTGCCCTGCCCCCCCTCGTCTCCTACCACGGTTACATGCCCTTTTCTTTTATTATGTAATTGATCACCATAGTAATTTAGATTTATAGCCTCTTGAGAAATATTCAGTTCAACTTTTATTGTTAATCATTAACTTCACGTGCATGATGATAATAATCCTTTTAACTTTTTCTTTGAATATTTTACATTATATTGTTGACATTAATAAAATAATAATAATATGGAGAATAAATAAATATATATAAACAGTTTAAAATACTAAAAACAAATACATATACAAAAATCACAAATCTATCCCTCTCTCTTTTTTTATAGATAAATAAATTCACATATATATTTTTAACTTTTCAAGTTATCAACAGTATATCTACTTTATCTACATTGTGTTCATTATTACCATTGTCCTCTTAACAACCACAAATAAATATTAACCTTGAAAGTGTCAAAGAAGCAATCAACTTAAAAAAAATAATAAAAATAAAAGATTGAAAATTAAAAATGGAAATGTTTTCTACAGCTATATATTAAAAGATATTGCAAAGGCACATTAAATTTTTAACTATATAAATTAACATATATCCAGCTGATTAAAATATGTTTATTATCATTTAATAATCAATATTTTAGAACATTACAGATAATAATAAAAAGTGCTTGTTTCATTGTTTTTTTTTTTAATTATAGATGTTATATTTATCTGTGAAGATTGAGCCATCCAAAGCTTGCGTATATTTTTGAATATTGAAATTTAAATGATTTTAAAATTTACAAATACTTAATAATTAAATACAATGAATGTCTTATCAATAACTTATTTTTTTACTCTCTGATGTTTATATAATAGTTATTTTAAAATAATTGAATTTAATTTATTGTAGATCTTATTTATCATGAATGTTTGGGTCTAAAAAAATTGGGTAATAAGTGAATTTATAAGGAATGAAAGACAAATTTTCAGTAAGAATAATTTTAATATTATTGAATTCTGATAACAGAATAATAAATACTATAGTAACCACTTTTCTATATTGGCACATAATAAAAGTAAATCATATTTGAGTGAATATTAATATTGTAAGATATAATACCTAGAATTATTTAAAAACAATAATAACAATTGAAAACACAAGTTATGAATTTTAAAAGCACAAAGTTAACTTATCCTTTATTCATTTCCTTTTCTTCATTTTTTAAAAAACAAAACCCATTTTGTTTTTTTAGATATATATATAAACTAAAAGCTTTCTGAGTACTATATTTGAAGCAAGTTAATAAATAAGATTATTTTTTTAGTAAATTACAGGTAGATTAAAACTAGTTGGGATATTGCATTTAAAGCTAAAGGAATAAAAAAAAATGAATCGGAGAAACAATAGAGCGCAAAAAAAAAAAAAAAAAAAAAGGGGGTACAAAAGAAAAAACTGACTTGGAATTTAAAAAACAAAAGTCATGAATATTTGTAATTGAAATAAAGCAAACAGTCTTTCGATAAGCTGATGTTGTTTGATATATGTGACATGCTTTTTTGGCATATAATTAATGATTATAATATATATCAGTAGGATTAAGTAGTAAATATATAAATACCCTTATTTTACTGTCAGAATTTCTTATTTTTATTTTTAATAGTTGGTAAATTAATGTAGAAAATTCAAACACAGGAATTACTAATAATTCAGAGCTGCAAATCTTTACTAATTTAATTGAATTATTTAATTATGTGATTAGTTACATATGAGTCAAATCTAATTTTTAACAATAAAACATTTATATGTAGTGTTTTTATAAAATAAAAATGTACTAATTTATTTGGAAGAAATATCACAGCGGAAAAAAGGTGGAATTTGCACAATAAAGTTTTACCAGTGAATTATTTTTTAGTTTTGAGTGTTATTAGATTTACTAGACTATTTTCTAAATTAAAATAAAGTATTGTTATTTTTACACATTATTAATGTAATTTTTTTTCTCATGGTCCAGACTCAAAGTTTTTAAATTAAATGATCTCATAGACCAACAATGGGAATTTGAAAAAATCATCCCCGTCTGTCAAACTATAGGAATTTGGAAATATTAAACTATATTTATATATATATATTGAAATAGAGCAATTGATGAGTCACAGAACATGAACCAGATAAAGAGTTAGTTAGTTAGCAATAGGTTAAATGAACAGACACCATATAAATATAGATTTTTAAAGCAAGAGTCCCTCTTGTAGACAATACCATGGTTAAATGTGTAGTTATTAAAATACAAGGGTTCTTATAATTCTAAATATCTTAATTATTAAAATATCTTTACTACAAA
>JAQFVV010009066.1:0-12500 GCA_028023455.1 Epiperipatus broadwayi | reverse complement strand
CACAGAATCTACTATATAAGCTAAATTTCAACAGCTATTAAATTCCAAAATTTACTAGTTTGGATTTTCAAAACTGTCATACTACTGAAGCATTGAATTCTCTTAAGGGATGTGCTAGGGATATGAGTAAATCTATTCTTGGGTTTATTTAAAAGAAAAATCCATGATGATTTTTTGACAGTGATTTTATTATTAGTGATTTGATTAACAGTAAGGTATTTTCTGCTTTTCAGAATAATCGATAAAATGTGAAATTCTTATAATAAATATAAAGATCTAAAGACAGAGTTCACTGATTGACAAGAATGCAGATTAAAATTACAAAAATAATTCAGATATCCACTAATCATTCTCATTCTAGATTTTTTTATTATACTAAAAGTAGCGTTCAGATTTGAGAAATTATATTACAATCCTATTAAATCCAATAATGACAATATTTTGAATAGGCAGAATAGGTAATTAACATGGTTACTTTTAATGCTCTGCTTATTTAGATTTGGACAAAAATATCCAGCTTAATGAAGTCAAAGTGGAAAGGCTGTAAATCATGATAAAATATCTGGAAAAAATTTAAAATATGATGATGATATGGTATCTTCAAAAATATTGAAATGTTTGACAAATATATGGATCCTTGAAATTATTTTGTTAAATTGTAAGGATGCCTTTGTTGTTTTAGTTTTAAAAAATCAAGGACATAGACATTACTGTAGTATTTTTTGTGCAATATTATCTTCTCTACTACAGTAAGAGAACTTTCAAGAATTTTGTTGGGGGGAGGGATTCCAGTCATAGATGAATGATTTCCAGAGGCTCGAAATGACTTTAGGTGATCAGAAAACACTATAGACATGGTTTATGTTGCCAAGCAAATGCAAGAATAGTATCAATAACAAAAGAGTGAACCATTTAATTCACTTAATAGGATAAGTCTATGAGCTGGTTTGAAATTAGTTGGTTGTTCACCAAAATTTGTTTGCTAATTACAGCTTCTACATGATGGAATGAAAGAAAGTGTTATTACCCCTGAGACATTAAAAAAATTGATGTTAAATAAGAATGTATACTTGCTTCTATTTTTATAACAGTCGTCTTCTAAATTTTTTTATAGATGGCCAAAAATAAGATACAGATTTGATGGTAGTATTTATAATTTGAAATGATTAAAAGTGAAAACAATAAGTCTCACGTTTCTGATTCTAGATTTGCTATATACTGATAATTGTGTTATTTTTTCCAGTTCAAAAACCATTCACAGAATGTACTTAAGGTTTTGACTTCAACACATTGTCGCTTTAGTTTATTAATTAGTGTTTAAAAACAAGTTTCATATCAGACAGTGATGAAAAAAATTATCAGCAATATGTAGGTTGGATGGTAACCAACTTGAGAATGTAAATAATTTCAGTACTATAGTATTTTTTACAAATAGAAAGGCCAACTTAGAAGTTCAGGTAGAACACAGACTCCAATGTTTTGCTGCTGATTTTCACAAGTTAATAGAGAGAATGTGAAAAATAATTATTACAACTAAGTTATCTGTATAAGAATTATTATTTTACCTCATTTATTGTATGGAATTAAAATTTAGGCATTCTATTAGCACAATAAAGAGCTGTTAGAAAAGTTTCATATAAGGATGCTCCATAAACTTTTTAAAATACAATAGTGAGATGATAAAAACAATATCTTCTTCACATTGCAAAGTCATACTTTTGTTAGATTGAACATGTAAAACAAATGAACAGCGCAAGACATTCCAAAAGGTGTGATCCTGTTTTTGTGTCAGAAGTAGGTCATGTACAGGTCAAAGTCAGAACTGCAATGATAATCTGTGAACTACAAAAATGTTCACAAACATGCTGATTCGGTTTTATATTTATTTGATATGATACAATATTGTCTTTTAATTTCTTCAGTAAAAAAATTTTCTTTCTGAAATATTTCTATGCCATTTCTAAATGTAATTCTTCAATATGCTCTATTCTTTTTTAAATATTTTCAATGGAAATAATTGATTTACATAATCATTGCAAAACTCATTTCTAGAAGAGATCCCCCCCCACTCTCTGCTACTAAACAATTTAATGCAGTCTACAAATATTTTCTTATAGTTAGAGATATTTTTGTACATATTTCATCCAAGAGTATATAAATAAATCATTTTTTATAGCGCGATGTTTGTAAACTGTAATATTTAACACAGCATTACGCTGTTGCACATGCGCTTTGAAGATTTATAATAAACATCACACTTTAAAGATTATTTCATTTATCCATATCTTTTCAATTACAAGGTACGAAAAACATTACAGCTCACCTAACAACAATAATTGTGTAGAAAAGCAGTAAAACTTTCAGAAAAATAGCTACATTATTTTGATATAAATAATATTAAAAATAATTAATAATAATATCAAAGTTAATAATAATAAAACTATATATATATATAACAAAGAAATCTAGTCATATGTCACATGACCTAATTTAACGAGCTTGTATTACAAATGTTATTTATAGACTTTGCAAATAAGCTCTTAACAAGCTTTGCAGAATATCCCCAAACCCAGACTGTTTTCGGCTACTGGCTTCCTTGTAAGGTGCCAGGATATTCAAGCATTAGATTAAAAATACCAGGACAAGTGCAGCACTGTATGTAATGGATAACTATAAATAGAAAATCTGAAATTTTCAGACATCCATATGTCTTCCAATCCAGCTATCTAACTTAAAAAGCTATATGTAATTGAACCAAGTTCAGATACACTATATGTTAATAACTTTAGCATTATAAAATTGCTGAAGCCTTAATAGCAAAAAATAAAATTACAAAGAAATCAAGTCATATGTCATGTGACCTAATTTAGCAAGCTTTTTTTACAAATGTTATATATAGAGCTCACATATAAACTCTTAAAAAAGCTTTGCAGAATATCCTGAACCCCACTGAGGAAGCCAGTAGCAGAAACTGGTCTGGGATTGGGGTTATTCTGCAAAGCTTGTTAAGAATTTGTTTGTGAGCTCTATATATAACATTTGTAATGCTTGTTAAATTAGGTCATGAGACATATGATTTGATTTCTTTGTAATTTTATTTTTTACTATTAAGGTTTCAGAAATTTTATAATGCTAAAGTTATTAATATATAGTGTATTTGAACTTGGTTCAGTTTCATATGGCTATTTAAGTTAGATAGCTGGATTGGAAGACATATGGATGTCTGAAAATATCAGATTTTCTACTTAATAGTTATCCATTAGATAAAGTGCTGGGTTGGTCCTGGAATTTTTAATCTAATGCTTGAATATCCTAGCACCTTACTGAGAAAGACAGTAGCAGAAACTGGTCTGGGGTTGGGGATATTCTGCCAAGCTTGTTAAGAGCTTATTTGCAAGCTCCATATACAACATATATATATATATGTGTGTGTAAGAAACATATTCTACTCAGGAGTGAAATATGAAATCATTCAAATCAATTTAAATTTTTTCTAATTTGAACTCAATATTATAAACTAACAACCAGTGAAAAATATATCAAATCAATTTATTACATTTTACTACATTTTTGTACAACCTCTAAGCATCAGATAATCAAAAAGATTAAAGCACATAAATCTTCTCACAAGAAATAGTATCCTAACTTTCTATTTAAATACCATGGCTAAGAATTAATTTTATATCAGTTGGGCCACCTTATGACTTTACAATTATGGATCAGAATACTGTAAAATGATAGTTACTGGTTTTGCTCTTTGCAGTAATATGATGACTATCTATTGATTCATTCATAGGTTTGTGCATGTTTGATTAACCAATTTTTTTCTCTCTCTCTTTATATATAGATATATATATATAGATATATTGTAGTATTAGGGTAAGATTAAAAAAAAAGAAAAAAAAAAAGAAAAAAAAAGAAAGAAAGAAAAAAAAGAAAAAAGAAGAAAGAAAGAAAGAAGAAGAAAAAAAAAAAAAAAAAAAAAAAAAAAAAAAAAAAAAAAAAAAAAAAAAAAAGAAAAAAAAAAAGAAAGATAAAAAGAAAGATGGAGGAGAGAAAAAAAAAAAAAAAAAAAAAAAAAAAAAAAAGAGAGGGGGAGAAGAAAAAAAAAAAGAAAAAAAAAGAGAGAAAGAAAGAAAGAAGGAAGAAGAGAAAAAAAAAAAAAAGAAAGAGAGAGAGGAGAAAGAAAGGAAGAAGGAAGGAAGGAGGGAAGGAAGGAAGGAAGGAAGGAAGAGAGGGAGAAAGGAAAAAAAAGAAAGAAGGTAGGTAGATAGGTAGATAGAGAGATAGATAGATAGATAGATAGATATAGATATATTGTAGTATTATATGTATTCCTAAACTATATATATGTGTTTAGATTTAGTTATTTATTTCAACTTTGTGCAAACCCATTTGTTCATAATTATGTATTTATATTTTATTTGCGTAGAGATTATTTTAAACAAGTTATATATATATATATATATTTTATTACAAAATGTTTATTTTATGTTTTTAAAGACATTCTAAACTATAAATAAATGCTCAAAAACAAAAACCTATTATCATTTAAAGTTTAATTAAATCAAAGCTAATTATGACAGTTGTATACATGAATTTAATTAAATTTATTAATCAATATTTAAATGCTGAATGCTCTATTACTTAATGTTATAAAATATCAAACAATTTATATTTTATTTTTTGAAAATTCGAAAATACTAATTTTAAGTATGGATGCAATTATACCAAAATTTATATCAAATCATATTTGAATCATATGATTTATATCAAATCGTATATGAAAACCTATTCAAGAATCTCTATAACAATGGTATATTAAGATATGAGACAAAAGGTTAGCAAAAGAGAATAATATAGAATAAAATCAAGTACTTCAATACTAAATCTTGATGTGATGTCATCAGAGATATTCCTATTAAAAGTTTATATGTTTTATGAATATCAGAATGCCTTGCTAGGAATCCAAGTAGAAAAGGATCTAATGTTTGCAATCCCTTTCAGCACTTGCCTATATATAATTAGTGATAGTTTCCAACATGCATTTATAAATGTCATCATTAGTTTTCTCATGAAAATCTCTTCTATAAACATTTTTTTAGAATTCTAATTATAAAATATATTTCATGGAATCCAATCTTGAGAAAGAGTGAAATAACAGATTTATGTCATATTAAAATAAATTGTTTACATAATCACCATATCAGAATTCCTTTGGTCAATTGTTTACAACTTAAAGAACTAAATAAAATTTTCCCTCAAAATTACATCATATTGCTATCTAAAGGATGTTTGATCTAATATGAAGAAATGCCTGTCTAAAGTCAATTCGTCCATTAGCATAGTTAGCTTCAATGATTATTGAATCTCAAATAAATCACTGATTGTTCAAAACTTTTAAAAACAAACTTTATCATTAATAATAAAATTTTATTTATTTATTTATTTTCTATGCATGCATATTTTTTTTATTAGAATTTTCAGAGAAAAAGATTTACTGGCCAGGTAAAATCAGTCTAATAATATCATTTATTTATAGTATAACAGGTTTGTTATATGGCACACAATAATATAGTATGTCTGCATAAATATATATAAAGTTGAAAGGAAAAGTAGAAATAAACACTGACATAAATTTTTGTAGACATTTTTCTACATTTCCTGGAATAAAAAATAAAGGGTTAAATAACTCTGGATTTAAAACAGAATTTTGTTATTAATTAAAATATTTAAAAAGGTCTAAATAAATTAATATTGTATTTCAATTTTGAATTTAAATACAAGCATGTTTCTGATAATTGGAAATATTTCAGTTATTTATTTTTCAAGTCTTTTAATTAATGCTTGTGTAAAATTTTCTATCTATGTAAAAACATGTAGATGACACTTTGGTAGAAATTGAAAAGTAGCTTTTGATTAAAATTGTTTTAATCAAGATAAGGGTTAGACAGAAAAACCCTCTGTTTTCAATTAAGAAAAGTGCTGATAAAAATATCAGTTCTGGTCTTGTTCTAATTTTTTTAGAAGCAGTTGGCAGCAATTAATGGCCAAATTGGCCAGCTGCAAAGTTTTGCTAATAATTTTTAGAGAAGCTGCCAGTCAATAGTTATTGGCAAAATCTGGTTTTAATATTTTGAAAAGCAGCTAGCTAATAGCTAGCTTCAAAGTTGGTCTTAATATTTTTGAGAAGCAGTGTGGAGGTTAGTTTGCTGTAGTTTGCAGCAGTTGGTTTTAGCTGGCCTGAGAGATGGCTAGCAGAATTATACAGAGAACTGCCATGAGGATTGAGGAATCCAAAGAAGCAGCTGCTCTACAGTTCAAGGGTGGAGTTTGAACTCACATTGAGGAAAATGACCTACTTCTTTGTATTAAATTTATAGCCTTAAAAGTGTCTTGGAAAACAGCCTGCTGGCCTGAAATATATCAAATCCTAGACCAAGTGGAACAAATTGAATGCCAATGAGTTACCTGACTATGCCTGTTCCTGTTTGTGCCTATCCCAGAGTGACCAAGCTCATCAACAGAATTTCAGCTTGCTGTCATGAAGTCTACCAGCTTACCCAATTTCATCAGTTTGTTAAAGATATATTATGTGTATGCTGATGTATTTATATGCAGAGAAGCACTTATAAACATATATACAGTTGAGATTGAGTAAAGTTATATCTAATGATAAGGAAATTTTAAATATTTTTTCTTTAAAAAATGGCATTCCAAAAAGTGAGATATATAATATAGAACAGTATTATCTTAAATTGTTTAAACTCTATATTTTTTTAAAAAGAGTAACATAAATCAATAAGTCTGCTTGGATGAAAAAAATCTAAAAGTCAGAATTAACAATTAAAAGATATTTTACAATATTTTAGAGAAGCAACCTATAATCATGAAACATAGAACAATATGATTTTAAAATAATCATTTGTTGAAGAAATATTATTAAAGACATTTATTTAAAAAGAAAAACTTTTATTATGGACTGTCAAAGAATTAAATAATATGATTCACATTTTTTTTATACTTTCAATATTGAATTAATTATGGAAAGTACATTTTGAATAACTTCTTATTTTGTCATGTTAATATATGTAAATGTCAATGTGTGCATAAACATGCACAACATATATGTTAAATCAAGAAATAATTATGTATTATAAATTAATAATTTTATTTTGACAAAAATGAAATATATGTGTAGACTTCTGTGTGTCTGCAATTCAAAACACATACATGTATGACAATTCAAATGTTTTGTATTAAATAAAAAATTGCTCAACACATCAGTGCAATGATATGCATAACTTGGTATAAAGTATTTTTATCATTTAATTTAAAATGATAATCATTATTGTATTTTAAATGTCAATTGAAATATATTCATGTAATAGTAAACACACATCTGTGCACCTATCTGGAACATATATTTAAATCATAATGTAAAAACTTGAATTGTGTCTAGTAATTTTATAAATCACAAATATGATATTTTTATTGGATATTAATCAAAATCAGAAGTGTTAATTTATATGTATAGCTATATTCTAAAGACCTTAATATCATTTTTATTGTTGTTATAAACTTGTATTCCATTGTTAAAAATTGTATTGCATCATATTCTTTTGGTCACCATAACAGTTACATAGTGTATGTTCTCTGAGCTAGATTCAAGTATAATGGCTGAATATATGAATGGGGATGTATATTTAGTGCTTAAGAGGTATCCAATATGATTTATATAGCCTGGAATGGTGCTAAGATTATATTCTTCAAAGCCCCTGCACTCCATTTTATTTTAGTTTAGTCTTAGAAATGAAGTTTATGTTGAAGAGTACATTAATAGTACTAAGTGGCCAGAGCATTGATGATGATCAGCATGTTTTAATATCCCAGCATTATTGCTTAGATTTCTCTGGTTATATATTCTATGGATTAGCACTTAGTTTGTGCATCCAAATTATGTTTAAATAATTGCCACAAACTGGAAAAGGCTTAGTAGTTAGCCTGGTCTATAGAAGATCCATTTCCAATTCAGTCACCAGATTGACTGTTGATTTATTGTATTGATGTAGTTTGATTTATGAATCATTCATGATGATGAATGATTATTTTTTGAGTGTTACTTATACTTATACTTACTTATTGTTAATGCTGTTGGATTTATAATTATACATGTAGTTGCTTCAAGGAGTTAACTAACTGATCTCTTATTATCTAACTGGGCTGATCTCTCAGAGATCTCATGATATCATTCTCTCTTGGATATATAAAATTTGTTATATTTTTGGGATATTAACATTACTTTATAAATTTTATATTTTATTTGGGGATGTTGATTTTGCTATCATACCAGGCATTACCACCTGACAACCCATTTTGTGATAATACATTTATGTGCATACACATGGTTAAATATTCTTTGTGCTTTATTTAAAAGAATAAACTAAAGGATTTTATTATTATATAAAATTCTTGATATGGGAAGATTATTGTATCCTTTCATTTGTTCATTTATGTAAGGATTTTCTTTTAGATTCTGAAAAACTTTAGTACAGCATTCATATATCAAAACCTGTATATGTTACAAATTAATTAAAGTCATTTCAATATTAGAATCATCCATTTTCATTATTATTTATCAGAGCATTGTAAATAAAATTGAACGAATTTTAACTTCTTATAAATGTGTCAGTCGTTCATTTATTCACTTATCTCACATGATACACAGTCCAAAACAAAGCAAAACTCTCCATATAGTAGTGCCATCTTGTGCTAACAAGTGCAATCAATGGATGCCAGAAGGCTTGTGTGCTAGTATGAGATAGTGATCATGTGATGTTTAATGATACACAGTCACATATTTTTTTTTGTTTTCATCATTCTGAACCCTGAGATCATTAATTATTATTATTTATTTTGATTATATATTGGAGTTAATAAAATACTCTTTGATTTCAGATGTGTGTAAATTTTGAATGTCATATCTTCGTTAATATTGAAATAATAACTTTCCAAGCCCCTATCATTTCACCATCAAACCTAATGACACACTCATTTGTGCTAAGTTCGAACCTATTTAAATGTTAATAAATTTAAAATTCGCTCATATCTGTCTAAACAGTATTATATATTTACATGCAAACCAACGCTATAATTAGATAGGATTAGGAAAATTATAGTGTACTAAATTTACTTAATATTTCTAAAAATGTTCATTTTATTATTTAAGTTAGGAGTAAATTATTAATTTTGTTGTTTAATATTGAAATTTTGTATGTGGATATATAATCTGTGCTATATAGAAGAAAGACATGATTTTAAAATATGTAAAAGCCGTTACCTAAAAATAATATTAAATGTTTCTTTAAAAATTGTTAAAAGATTTCTTGTTTTAAATATATTTCAGGGAAAAGTTTCTCGAAAATATATTTAAAAGCTATATCAAAATATGTTTGTAAATTATTTTAAATAAATATGTAAAAAGGTTTGCATTTTAATAAAATGTTAAAAGGTTGTTTTTAAATAAAAAGAGTTTCTATTATATGTAAGATTAAAAATAAAATCTGGTCAAGTAATTAAAAAGATTTCTGGTTGTAAACAAGTGTCATTAACGACCACACCTGGAATCTGTAAAAAGTAAATCTAGTTCAAAATTTACTAATTAAAATCTCCTTAGATAAGATTAAGTTGTTTTAAAATCTAAATTGGACAATTGTTTGCAACGAAAAATCTTAATTATAATAATAGCTTATGGAATGTTTCTAACATAAGTTATCTAAGATTGTAAAAATCTGGATTATAAATTGAAAAATATTTAATTAAATTCCTGAGTTTAGTGAGTCTGAGGCGATAGATTCCAATAAGGAAAAGATATAAATACTCTGTATTTTTAACAAGGAGGAAGACAGCCATATTTTTAGAGAGAATTGCAGCCATTCTTCATGATGGTTAATCTTTAATATGTCCGGCTAAAAGCGGGCATTTTGTTGCTGTTACTCTGCGGGGAGAACGGAGGTTTCTCTCATCGAAATGCCTGAACCACCATCATGCTGATAGAAGAGACAAGCCTAACATAATGGGAAAGATGATGCCACCAGCCACCCAGTCAAACTCACCAAACCTACAGCCAAGAACTTGCAGTCCAGATAAATAATACCGGTACTGTTTTATTTTTCAAACCGCAGAGGTCTGTGTAAATCTTTATATATAAGTTAGCTAACTCTCTTTTGAAAATAATTATAAAACTAATATGTAACCAAAACTCAAATCCATTTAATATTTTAAACATGTCAATTGCTATCAAAATTTAATGTTAAAGTTTAAATAGTCTGACTATTTCTATATTTTCAATTCACTTCAAAGTAAATTATTTAGTTTAAAGTTATATCACTGTGGTTGTGTCTATATTTCTTTGCTTATTTTAAATGCTTATTATATTTTATATGCCAATATTTCAAAACAGTGGGCACTTAATTTCATGTTTTTAAGAAGATATTATTTGAAAATCTTCATGTAATTTGTTTATAGCATCAACTTTCTGTGCTGTTTCGAAATCATATTTTTTTATTTAAATGATTTAATATGTGAAATGTGGCTCTTTTAATCAACCATTTAAAAACTTAACTTTATAGTTTTATTAAGAGTTAAATTTAACCTTGATCGTATTTATAAGTATATTTGTCATTTAAGTTCTTAAGTCCATAGAAATATCCTTTCCCTCCTTAAATATTTATTATCTATAAGTAACTTAATAGATCGAGCATGTCAAAGTACAGATGTATTAATGTCCCTTTTAGTAGCATAGACATTTATTATCAGCCTACACAAGAGTTGATCCCAATTTGATAGAGCTAATGTGCTATTGTCATGTATTTCATAGTATGAAATATACTATTCTTTGCTTGGCAGATGTGATATATTATTTTATAAAATTATTCTCGTTTTGCTGTTATACGTATATCAAGATAAGCCACAGCTTGCCAGAACATCTTCTCTTATAGGGTAGAGCAGTAGCGAAGCCTGAGCCAAGGCCAGGTTAGCACTAAGTCCCCCACCATTCCCGAACACTGTGTTCTTTTTCACACAGCATGGCAATCGGTTGCAGGGTACCGGCGTTTGTCACAAGAACCCTGAAGTTATTTCATCCATCCGCAGAGCGACTTTTCCTATTATTGTTTACCTGTGCCATAGCGCATTGGTAAAATCTTATTCAGCCAACTCTCCCACCTTAACATAATGCTTTCAGCATTCTGAAATTTTCTCTCGAAAGCCATGTTCGATCGATCATTACTTGAGCTGGTTTATACGCTTGTTATTAAGTCATATTGTATATTTTAGTAAATGAATTCATGATCAAAGTTCAATATAATTATTTATATAACAGCCACAAATTTAATAGGATTTGGCTTAACTAGATTTTTAGACATAACATAGTGATTGATTATGTATTAATTGTAAAGTAATTCATAAGATTGGCACATGTTAAACCCATCTATGAAAATTAAATGATTACTTATGTAAAGTTATTTTGAATTACCCAATGTTTGCGTACATTCTACGCTGAAATGCTATTGTAAATAAATGAAATATGGATAGAAGAATTGTAAATAAATGTATAATTAGTTTAATGTATTTCATTCTCTGTCTCGTTATTGATCTAATTCAATCCAATTCTAATTATTATTTATAGTCTATATATGTGAAAACTATGCATTAAGTTAAATTAAATTATTGATATATTTTAGACAATTAAGAACCTTTCTTTTAATTATCAGTCTTATTGCATCTCCTTGACCTATGTCGGCCATGTGGAAAGAGGTATACTACATGTAATTTCAAGGTGGTCATTCATAGGGTCTTGAGTCTTGAAATCCTGGCTCACAAGTTGAAGTGTGGTCAGACTTGGGATGTCACAGTCCTAATCTGGTCAGCTTCGGTCTTTTTTACTTGGATTCTGAATTCTGTTATGCAAATGTACAAACTTGACTGTTACAATATAAATCCAAAGAATGTCACAGATTTTATAGATATCAACTTCACTCAATTAATTTAAACCTAATAATTAAGAGTCTCAATGAATAAATCCATCCTATTGGAAGTCAGTTTCTGAATCTGAAGGATATCCCTTCATGCCTGGCATTTACAGTTACTATATATATATATATATATATATATATATATATATATATATATATATATATATATATATATATATATAATTCAAACAAATATATTTAACACAGTATTCAAAATTAAATAATATATTCTTTACCAGAAGTACTTTCAATTGTTTCACTGAAACAGGATGAATATAATATGAAAATTATGGTTGAGTGAAACAATTGAAAGTACTTCTGGTAAAGAATATATTATTTAATTTTGAATACTGTGTTAAATATATTTGTTTGAATTATTATTATATAATTTAAAAATACAGACATTTATTGGTTGTAGTATATATATATATATATATATATATATATATATATTATTGAACTTTT
>JAQFVV010009065.1:0-17926 GCA_028023455.1 Epiperipatus broadwayi | reverse complement strand
CATAACCCACCACTATCACTCTATCTCTCCGTGCTTGTACATGTACTCGCTATTTAGCCTTCTTTTTTTTTTTTACTTCAATATTAATTCCATTTTGAGGTAAAAAAAAAAATAAATTAATGACTTGAAAAGAAAGTGAATCAATAGAGCCGCGGACATGCAACGAGAGATAGATTTAATCAAAATATACACACACTTTTAATGTACTAATAATGTATATGTGAATTAATTGAAATATGTATGTAAAGTTTTATATAGTTTTATTCATCGTGGCGGCACAAGATAACGCAATCGGTTGGAAATTTCTAGACATTACTATAAAATTTAAAATAAAGCAAAAAAAAGGGGGGATTAATTAGTGTAAGTCAAATAAATCAAAAGTACTACGAAGAAAAGTCACTTTTCCATTAACATACACTTAATCTATCTAAGAGATCTTTATAAATACTAAAATAGAAAGTAAAACAATCGTTCAAGAATTTTTCAGACCGATTGCATTATCTTAAATCTTTATGAAAGAAAGGTGGGTGGGCTTGCTGTAGAAAATTAGTTATAGTACCAAATTATATATCGCTTCAGGTCACAAGTTCGAAGTGCATTGCAACATTCCAATGAATCGTATAAATAGTGCAAAAATTGATTGATAAAGGATCTGATAAAAAATCAAAATCGGAGACTGCTTGTTTTAGCTTGGCTATATTTTTATTCTTTTGGCTTTTCAACTTCTTGTTTAGAAAGGGCTTGTTTAAATGATTTCACGCCGTCCGTTTTACCATAGATATGACTCGCTATGGAAATGCTTCTCGAACTTAAATGAAACCAAACTATTTAATTGTGCTCTCCGAACACTGATCTGAAAAAGTATGCTACCTGCCGTTAATTTCAAACCACATAAAAATAATGAACTGTTACACCAGCATGGACTCAAGAAAGTATTACGAAGGTAATAATGCCGCCTCACATTTATCTTTTATATCTTATGTATATTAATTGTAACTAAAATTTAATGTCAACTAATATTCTTATAAAAGTAACTTACCTATGTAGTAATCTTTAATCCATTTTCCATGATTCTTTATAAAACTAATCATATAATTCTCTATTAGCCTCGCAAAATTCTTATTTTAAAATTGGGCGACCTTGATTTTCTATATAATTATAATATATACATATATTTCTTTTTGTTTCGTTCAAATAATAGGCCATTAATTTATTTCCCAAATCTGCAAATGTGTTTAAATTTAGCTAAGTCTTCTATTATTTAAAACAAGGGAGCGTCATTTAATTAATTAACTTGTTTATATAAAATTGTACATTTGCAGGATTGGAAAAGTTTTAAAATGTGATTTTTTTTTGGTATACTATTATTGCGGTTTGATGGAGGGAGGAAACATTTCGCACATTACTAAAAAAAAAAAAAGTAAGTGATTTAAGATCGCAGATTTTGGAAAATTAAAAAGTAAAGATTATATATATATTCCATGTGTCATTTTATGTTTAAAAATCGCCTAAATATTCTCAGCTAGATAAATAAGCAACGTAATGCTATAAAAAAACTTTGTTTATCATTTTGTGTCCAATCCTGAAATAATGTTAAAATTAAAATTAGATGGCGTAGGATGGGGGGAAATTGAGTTCTATATTTTAAATTTATTAAAAGAAATAAGCGTCTGAAAAATACGAAGGTAGGGACCTCTACAGGTCTTAAACACAAGCTTACGCTCCCTCTTTTCTTCATAGCATAAACTTGTGTTTAAAACCTGTAGAGGTCCCTACCTTCGAATTTTTCAGACGCTTATTCCTAAATGTTACAGCCTTAGTAAATATTACTTAATATAATAATGTGCGTTTAATAAAATTTATAATTATTAAAAGAAAGAAAATTATTAAAGTGAGAGATCAATTTTACACTTCAAAATACGTATCATAATGATCGTTATCTTTAAATAAGTCAGCTTAAATAATTTGATCATACTAATACCTTGGGTTAACTTTGAGCACCAGAAATAATGGTTATATATATATATTGTCCAAGCGTTGCTAATGTCGGTCTATTAATTGTGTGCTATTCGTCCAATGTAGGCATCGGGAAAGTCCCGAGCCATTTATTCGTCGCTTCCTATCCGTGATAGGGGAATAGACCGTGGACCTGATTAATAATGGAATTGTTTGCACCTTTAGTGCGATCACATTCAGGCTGAATATTTCTTTGTTCCAGTGACCGATCTCCATAAATTTAGAGTGTGGCAAGTGGTCTCATATAATGCGAAACAAAAATCGCACTTCCATTCACTACTCTCATAAGCACACCATCATGTCTCGTAAATGAATTTTTTAAATATAAAAATAGCCCGCACATTAGCATCGCCATTAACCTATCTTATTTTTTCTTTATTAAACCCTGCCAGATAATTCCGTAGTTTGACGTTACGATCACTTGTGCTGAAATACACGTATTTAATGGCTATTGCTGAATGTTATATTTAAGTCTATAAAGTAATGTGCTAATATCCGATTCTGGATAATTAAAATGCTCAGTATATCCTTCCCTTATGTTCTATCTGAAATGTCAAATCTTTATTGATGTATAATTTCCTAACGCAATACACTAATTGCAATGTTGATAATCCATTCCCAGGTTAAATGATTGTTTATAAAAACTCTTATATATTTGCTTGTAACATTAGGCTGATAATAAATAGCGTATTATTCAATCAGGTTACTGTAATCCCATTTTACTCCATTAATGCAATAATAAAGAATTAGTGACATACCAATGAAACAGCACTATTCATAAATGTATGGAATAAAATCATATCTGTTCAAATATACGTATAAAATCGCACTATTCATAAATGTATTGAATAAAGGTGTATATGTTTAAATAAATGTATAGCGCACTGTTAATAAATATATTGAATAAAATTATATGTTTAAATATACATATACGACCGTCCTGTAAATAAATGTATTTAAAGAATATTACATACTTGTTTTTAATATACGTGTAAAACTATGAAATCTGTAAATGTTGTAATGCGAGGCTAATATTTATATTTAAATGTAATATACATATCTATTAACGCATAATGTGCGTATTATTAAATATATTTCAAATCTTACTCTCTAGAATCATTATCTATACTAATGATTATGCTTTCCCACATACAGATATCTATGCATATTAGGTTTATACGTATCCCGAATACATAAACAATTTATTATCGATAACTATTATATAGATCTGGCCAGTTGTCTAATTAGTTTTTTTGTTTTACTGCTGAGCTGCCGGCCGGAAATAATTAAATATAACTTGTATCATCAGTATTGCTAATCATAAGTAAAGAGACCTAGGTTTGACCCTGTAGGGCAGAGTTAGAGAGTGTCCCTGACTTATGTATCTTGTACATGATCTGACCCGAGGTACTCATGCTAGAATTCCAGGTCTAGTTGTATGAAATACGAAAACTGACCGGTACAGTATATTTTGTACTTACTTATTTATACTGAATTACGTTTTTTGTGAAAAGTTTAAAACTATTGGAATTACAATAAACTACTTTGTGTTTTTATTAGACAATTTGAGGTTTCTAATATTGTATAGTTTTTGATTAACTGATAATTTCTAATGAGTGGGGTATTTTATTTTGCCTAAACATGATTATTAATATGGTGCTATGATTATTTCACTATAATATCAAATATATTTCATAATTACTCACTCCTATACAAAGGCTCATTACAATATTGTTTGCTATGTAATAGATTAATTCCTAGGTTCATTTACAAATTCCAATTTAGCTCAATATGTGATAATGAAATATATACACATTTAAACTAGATACATCCACTGATTATTTTCAGACCAAATCTTATTTTTGATGCATTAAAAACAATATATGGACCTGAGAAACAATATCACAATTCTATTAAATCCAGAAATGGCATTCTCTTATATAATTGCAATAATATTTTGAATAGGTAGAATGAATATTTTAATCATCTTCATGAATAATGATACAAGAAGGGAAATGACAACTTTTAACCATATATCGATTTTATTTAATTTATATTTGGATAAAGATATCCAGTTTAATAAAGACAAAACCATTTTTTATAATCTTAAAAATGGAAAGGCAGCAGGTCCTGATGAAATAAATACATGAAGCTTTAAAATATTAAGGTATTATATTAGCTTCAAAAATTATGGAAGTTTTTAGGAATATCTGGACCCATGAAGTTATGTGATCTAATCTTAAAGATGCTATAATTGTTCCAATTTTTAAAAACAAAGAAAATTAACAATGTTGCATTAATTATTATAAAATACTATTATTATCTACTACAGAGAGGGTACTTTCAAGAATTTTGTTTATTAGGCTGCTTCTAGTTGTAGATAAATTGTTACAAGAGACTCAATGTGGCTTGAGAAAATCAAGATTATAGACATGGTTTTTGCTGTTATGCAATAGCAATAAAAATGTCAAGAACAAAGAAGTGATTTATGTATTTCTTTTGTTGATTTGGTCAAGGCATTGTTAGTAGGGTATGTTTGTGACTGTGTTTGAATTTAGATGATTGTCCATCAAAATTTATTCATATTATAAGTTTCTATATGATAGAAATAGAAGTATTATTATGACAGATGGAAAATTTGAGGTATTTGAAATTAAAACTAATGTTAATCAAAGATGTGTACTTGTTTCTTCATTGTCAATTTTTTTGACAGTGGCCTTTAAAATTATTTATAGGTTGCTTAATCAAATAGGTATCAACATGCAATACAGTATTGATAAAGAAATTTTGAATTTGAATTGGTTAAAGCAAATTCATCTTTTTGGATTCGGAATTTACAGTAAATTGATTATTGTGTTATGTTTACCAGTTCAAAAGTCGATTTACAGAATGTTCTTAAAGTTTTAAATGCAACTTATAAAGATTGGTTTATTAATTAAAGTTAAAAAACTTCTATCAGACAATGACAGGACAGAAATCCTCAGCAATTTTCAACTTGGATGATTATCAACTTGACAATGTTATCCAGTTTAAATATCTTGGTAGTTTTGTAAGTAGAAAAATGGACTTAGATGTTGAGTACAACACAGACTCCCATATGTTGTTTATTCTTTTAAGAAGTTAAAAAAATTTCATCACTGATATATATCTATTGGAACAAAGTTATTTGTACATAGAGTTATTTCACATAGTTTATTATACAAAAGTAAAGTAGAACTTAGTTACTCTATTAATGCCATATAAAGACATTAAAAAGTTTCATCTAAGGATTCTCCTAACACTTTAAAATTACTGAGGTGATATCATAAAACCAATCAATATGTTTTTCAGCTTGCTAGATGTGATACTATAAGGTCCAGATATTGTAAAATCAAACCTCTGTTGAACTGATCATGTAAAATAAATGAACAATGGAAGACTTTCTAAAAGGTACTTTTATGATAAATTTGAGAATGGTTTTCATGAGACAAGTAAACCCTATCTAAAGAAGAACAATGTCAATTGCTCCAATTGAAAAAATAAAGCAGAGAATATAATACATTGAAGATCTACAATTAGACATGGTGTTAAACTATTTCAAAAAGGAAAAGTGTTTTAACAAAGAAATTAACAGACAGAATTGTAAAATATCAAGTAAACAGAAAAATTGTCCATGGTAGTTCACATATTGGTTTATATAATTATCACAAAACTTATTTCCAGAGGAATTTTTTTTCTTTTTTTTTTTCTTTTTAGAGCTGTAATAGTCATATTGATTTTTGAGTAGCTGTTTATTATTACTAAATGATAACAGCTCTTCCAAACCCAAATTGTTTTTAACTATCATAATGTCATAACATTTCCCAAATCTCACACTCTTCATTTTCAATGAATGGGTGTAATAACATTTTCAACTGCTTAAAAACAAAAAAGCATTTCTAACATTAGAACTTTTTGCTTTGAACTTTTTCATGTTAACCATTCAAGAAAAACACAATGGAAAACTACCATATAAAATCATAAGTGAAGGAAATCAACTAAGTTATATAGTGAGTGCACCATTTACAATTCATTCAAATTATTTTATTTTTTGCTATTACATGCAAATATTAATGATTGTTTTAATGATTTCAGAATCTTATGGTTCTGAAACTATTTTAATATATATAAATCATTAAAACAGGAAAAACTCTCCATATAGTAGTGCTACTCAGTGCAAGCCAGAGTAATCAATGGATGCCAGAAGGCGTGTGCATAAAATCCCTATCTAGTGCCTACTCATCCAATATCCCCATACTAGTTTTTGGCTTGCATTGAGTGGTACTACTATATGGAGAGTTTTGCCTGTTTTCATAACAGTTATGAGCAAGCATAAGAAATAGTGATCATGTGATGTTTAGTACTTTAATATATAAGATCATGCTCTTCATATGTAATACATCAATAAATTGAATGCTTATACAGACTAAAGTACAGGTCAGCTTATTCTCTATTTTTCTTTGTTTATTGATGGACTTGTATTAGTTTAAATATAGCTTCCTCTGGGTTTTCAGTAACTTCAGCATAAATTTTATTACATGTAAAGTAAAAAAAACAACTAAATTTGTGAAAGCATTCTTAGATTCTTTTAGATATAGCTTTGTGATATTTAATGTGGCAAACTAATTTTGATTTTAAAAAGTGAAGAAAAAAATATTATTGAATTGTTTTCTGAATCACTTTAATAGTTTTCATGTTTTCAAAGTAAGCCCCAAAAATGTTATTAGTAAACATAATCACTACAATGTCCAAAACAGAAATCTGGCTGTTGAGATATAATAAAAAATATTAAATTTAAGAAATATTAATACTTTTACTATTCAGTTTACTGTTTTTTTATTTACTTTTTTAATATATAATTAAAGAACTGCATATTAATACAGCATATATCATGTCCTCATTGTAATAATCATAATACATACAAACTATATTGAATTTGAGAAAATTTACAAAATTAACATAGATACAATTTACTTGTAAATTAATACAAGTGCATTACCTTTCAAAATAATAGATAATAAATTATTATAAACATATCAATAAAATATGGCATGACTATATCACATGATTTAACTAACACATTGCTTCTTCACCACCATACGATTATTCTTTCATTACAGATGTGCTATTTATTTATTGCAAACATCTATCATCTATTAGTTACATAAATTTGCATTAGGTTGAGGTGAAATAAATAGAGTAACATATTTAAATTATTTTAATCTTTTTTTAGATAGCTTACTTTCATTAAATTATCTGTTGCCTTAATTTCAGAAATTTGCATTATTTTGATACTATTTATAATTATTTTTAAAACTGTATTTGTTAAGCCTATTATTTTACATTTTCATGCAGACCAAAATCATTACCTCTCTTTTTGTCAAAAATAAAAATAGCTTCTGAAACAAGAGAAAGAAAATATTTTTGGAACATAACATTAATTTCAAATATTATGTACATTGTGATAATATTGTGGCTGTTTATAAACAAATAAAATATTTTGTTTTATCAATAAAATACAACTATTTACAAAATAAATTTAATTTTGTTTTTTCATTTCTTTTTATATTGATTTCGGAATATTCTAATTGTTAAGTAAGAATTACATATAGGTTAAAATTTCTAAAGGATTTATTTATATACATGAAATAAATATGTGTCAAATATAAACATTTTAATAATAATACAAATATGTATCTCATATTAGAATTTGTTTTAATGAAGAAAAAAAAGGGAAATATTTTTTCATGTGTTTCCTTTACTTATTCATTTATTTATTTAAAAAAAAGAAAAAAATGGAATTAAAAGAGAGAGTGTATTAAGATTTATTTTTAATAAACTTGTTTATCAATTAATTTAAGGGAATTAATTATAAATCTTTTTTTTTTTAAAAAATGAAGTGTGTTTACCAAGTTAATGTATAAATAGAATATTTGTTTTTTCAAGATATTATATAAAAAAACAACAATGTATTTATCACAGACAAGTTGTTATCAAATAATTGGGGTATAAATAGAATGTTGTTTGTTTAAAAAAGATAATCTTTTTGTAAAAAGAAAATCAAGTAGTCAAGGGTGAACTTAGGTAGTGATGTGAATTATAAAAGGTAGGGTTGTTTTTTTTAAAAAACAGAAAAAAATCATGTTGATGGTAGAATGCAATCTGATCTCACTGTTTGTTAAAAATTGATTTTTGAAAAACAATATAATAACATGGATGACACATTAATTATGTGCTAAGTTTATAATAAAATTTGAGCATTGCATGCAACCAATTTTATCAAATGGAATATAAAAGAAGAAAAATATCTCTGGGAAAAACAACATTTCTTGTGCATTAAGCATTCAAAATCATAAATATCTCAGTTTTGGCTTATTCAACATGGAAATTATTAAACGAGAAACCAATGTTTACATGAAGAGGAATACTTTTTAAAGTTAAATCTGGCATTACAAGAACAAAAAGAAAAACTTTAAATAAAAGAAAAATGAAATTTAAATTGAATATCTGGAATTAGAAAAGAAAGAAAAGCTAAATGGACAAAATAGCTATTTGAAAAAGCCCAAATAAAAAAAAAACTAGTTCTAATAGATTCATTAAACAGTAAACTTAAGTTTATAAGAAGAAACATTCAACTAGATAATTATAAAAAACAACTAAAAGTAAAAAAATTCATGATGAAATTGAGTTGTAATGTGTACACATTTACATTAAAAAATATTAATTTTTAATGAAAATAATAATTAAAAATAGTGAATAATTTTTAATTGATTTGTTGAAAAGTTGTTTTCCCTGAAAAGAAAAAGAGGAGAAAAATTAAAATTATTATTTTTCATTCTTCCAAAATGTTTTTTGGAGTTTTGTTATTGTAAGGAAATAACTTATTTAAATTAAATGAGCTGCTATTTAAAAGACTTATAAAATAAAATGTATTATATGAAATTATATAAATATAATTATAATTGAAATAAAAAATTTAATGGTTTACAAACTATTATAAACAATCCTTAAATCCACAGAAGTACTTTTGGTCAATTTCTTAAACCTGCTTCAACTGCCATTAAATTAAAAAAAAACAAAAACAAAGCTGAAGCAAATGTCATCAATTCAAATCCCACGAATCTCCTATTCTAATGTTAGCAGCTTGTCTATTTATTAAATGCATTTTATTCCTATTTCTAAAAGTTGCCTTTTTAATTTTTCTTTTATTATGGTTTCTCTCTTCATGAAGAATTTTCACATTTTCAAAATCAAATTTAAATTTATATTTATATGTTTTTTCATGATCAAAGAAAACTGAAGGAGACAACAAATCACCATTATTTTAATGTTTCCTTCAGTTTCCTTTGATCATGAAAAAACATGTAAATATAAATTTAAATTTGATTTTGAAAATGTTAAAATTTTTCATAAAGAGAGAAACCATAATAAAAAAAAAATTAAAGAGGTAATTTTTATAAACAGAAATAAAATGCATTTAATAAATTGACAAGCTGCTAACATTAAAATAGGAGATTTATGGGATTTAAATTGATGATGTTTGCTTTCACTTTGTTTTTTTTTTTTGTTTTTTTTAATTTAATGACAGTTGAGGCAGGTTTAGGAAATTAACCAAAAGAACTTCTGCGGATTTACAGATTGTTTATAATAGTTTGTAAACTTTTAAAGTTATTATTTCAATTATAATTACAATTTTGTTTTAATTAACGGACATTTTATTTATTTTACACACACACACATATATATATATATATATATTGTAACGAGCACAGATGTTCATTACATTGTTTGTTTGTTTTTTATATTATTAAACAAGTTAAAATAAGAAGTTCGCATTTAAAAATTTTCTTTAAGAATTAAAAATTGAAATTAAATATCATCTTAAACTCGTACATGTTAAATCGCACAGATAATGAAAAATTATTAAAATAAAACTTTATTAAAGAAAAGGTATTTTAAAACAAAAACTTAAAAAGATTTAGAGATAAAAATATATCTTTGATTTGGAAAACAGGTTAATTAATCAGAAATGGAAATGATTGTTAATTAGTTAAATGTAAACCAGCCTTGGGCATTTAAATGTAAAAACATCGGTCAGAGAGGAAAACAATAGAAACTTTTAGCAAATGAAATAAATCCATTGGGAAATCGGACCTCAACGAAAAGGATCATCGCATCGATGACGTAATGTTAAGTCAATCCTTCGAATACGTATAAAAGGAAAATTTGAAAATTATTAATTAGTGACTAGTGAGTTATTATGATTATTACGATGTGACAGATAGATGTTAGTGCGGAGGTGCGGGAGAAGAGATTGAAGGACGCACGTTCAATCCCTTCAGTTTTGCTAGTAAAGAAAGAGAAATGAACTATTGTTTCCTACATTGAGGACCAATTAAACTAAAAAACCTCCGAATGAATAAATAAAACGGCTAAATGGATACCAATCTTAGGATGGCGTGGGAATTCACGTTCATGGCAAGCAACGGATAAAGATGAACCTTTTAAACTGTAAGAACTTTATAAATAATGAACATTAAATTAAAATTTTCCATATTTAAATGATTGCAATATTATCCTATCTGACCAACTTAATTTATTAATAATGTTATTTGATGTATTTTTTATTTATTTATTTAAAATCATTTCCATTTATTTAATTTTGTTCTTTAAGTTTTATTATGATTTCTGTTTTCCGGTAAGCTAAATTATATAAATGTTAAACAAATCAAATTTTAAGCGTAAACAGATAATATTGTAATAACGTGAAAGCTAAACACTTTCAAACAGATACGCTTTAAACATGCTTACATGAAAGCCAATCAGATGGAATAATTCAATCATGTGGGACTCTCAATTCTAAAACACAAGCCAGAACTATTAGAAAAAGATGGGAACCCATCTCAATCTATGCCTCAATTTTATTTAAATAAGCCAGACTCAAAATGCTTGAGTCTGGCTTATTTAAATAAAATTGAGGCATAGATTGAGATGGGTTCCCATCTTTTTCTAATAGTTCTGGCTTGTGTTTTAGAATTGAGAGTCCCACATGATTGAATTATTCCATCTGATTGGCTTTCATGTAAGCATGTTTAAAGCGTATCTGTTTGAAAGTGTTTAGCTTTCACGTTATTACAATATTATCTGTTTACGCTTAAAATTTGATTTATTTACATTTATTAATATCATTTCATTAGATTTAAAAATATTTCTTCGTTGTAAATCAGAAGATTTCGCGTTGTTAATTTATATATATAATATTTAGTGGATTAAATGTGAAGGTATTTAGCTTCACACTCTTAGTTCAAAATGCTTGAGTCTGGCTTATTTAAATAAAATTGAGGCATAGATTGAGATGGGTTCCCATCTTTTTTTAATAGTTCTGGCTTGTGTTTTAGAATTGAGAGTCCCACATGATTGAATTATTCCATTTGATTGGCTTTCATGTAAGCATGTTTAAAGCGTATCTGTTTGAAAGTGTTTAGCTTTCACGTTATTACAATATTATCTGTTTACGCTTAAAATTTGATTTATTTACATTTATTAATATCATTTCATTAGATTTAAAAATATTGCTTCGTTGTAAATCAGACGATTTCGCGTTGTTAATTTATATATATAATATTTAGTGGATTAAATGTGAAGGTATTTAGCTTCACACTCTTAGTTCAAAATGCTTGAGTCTGGCTTATTTAAATAAAATTGAGGCATAGATTGAGATGGGTTCCCATCTTTTTCTAATAGTTCTGGCTTGCGTTTTAGAATTGAGAGTCCCACATGATTGAATTATTCCATCTGATTGGCTTTCATGTAAGCATGTTTAAAGCGTATCTGTTTGAAAGTGTTTAGCTTTCACGTTATTACAATATTATCTGTTTACGCTTAAAATTTGAATTATTTACATTTATTAATATCATTTCATTAGATTTAAAAATATTGCTTCGTTGTAAATCAGACGATTCCGCGTTGTTAATTTATATATATAATATTTAGTGGATTAAATGTGAAGGTATTTAGCTTCACACTCTTAGTTCAAAATGCTTGAGTCTGGCTTATTTAAATAAAATTGAGGCATAGATTGAGATGGGTTCCCATCTTTTTCTAATAGTTCTGGCTTGTGTTTTAGAATTGAGAGTCCCACATGATTGAATTATTCCATCTGATTGGCTTTCATGTAAGCATGTATAAATGTTAAACTTAAGTCGGGCGTGAATGGCTGTATAGATTTGTAAAGTTATATTAGGGGAGGGTAATCTTAGGTTATTTGTTTCGTGGTTAAATTGGGTCAATGGATTGGATATATTGGTGTGATTAGTAGATGTAATATTGAGTCGCTACGGGCAGAATCGCTTCATACGCCGCACACTTCCATTTGCCTATGGAAGGAATTATAAGTTGGATACCGCAGTTCCTTTCTATGGAGTTTTTTGTTTTATTGCTCTTCTTTGCAGATAGATGTAATATTCCTATCTCATAAGAGGCAATTTCTTCTTTTAACCTTTTGTGCTGCCGTATTTTATTACATTGAATACATCGATATATTAGATGAATTGATGCCAGTTTGACTACGAATTTTAGCCTAAGGTTAAATAGGGATAGAACGTTTATTTTCAAAAGCAAATTTATGTGATCTATTCATACTCGATCCTAAATAAAAATGCATTAAATTTAAGTTGTTTATAGACGCTTGCATGGATTGTTTATTGGTTAACTATGTTTTGCGTTTCCATATTTGATCAAAATATATAGACCGATAAATAATGATACCTTACAGTGAGTATCTAAAATGTATTTATTCGGATGTCTTTTAAGTTATTGGTGACAATGCAAGTATCTTATGGTTAATACTATTGGGTTACGTATAAATTTCCCTCCACAATTGTCAGTAATCAATGATTTTATATTTTGATCGTTTATGTTTACTTTGAAATGTTTTTAACCGTGTAATCTATGTAACCGATCTATAGCAACATATTAAAACAAGCTTTTATAATCCCATCTGTGCGAACTTAATTAAAATGTGAAATTAGAATATAATAGTAATTAAATGTAAATTAAAGTAAAGTTAAAAATAATGTTAAATGTTAAAATGTAAACTAATTTAAAATAATTTTAAATCTTATATATATGTGCATAAATAAATGTTTGTGTGTTAATTACTGGCAGTGGCTTATTTTATTCCTTTTTTTATATATACTCTTAGATTATCTTATTAAATCTCTGCTATTCCACTGAGCTAGTGACATGGGCTAACGACCGGAATCAAAATTTAAAAAAAAAATAAAAAAAAATTTTTTTTTTTTTACTTATGTATCTGCCTACTCTATAAATTTTTCTAGGTTCAAATGCCTAGATGGCGCCCTGTAGTGCAGTTTACGTGAAGTCGTTTTTCTGCCGGATCGTTACAACTGGCTTTCCCAATCTGGGGCCGATCTTTAATAAACCACATATACCCTGAGCAAATTTTATCAAAATGAAATGTTTTATCTATTTACATAAGTCGTATATTTTAAATCTTATAAAAGCACTGCCAGAAAGAAATTGCGCATATATATTAAACACGAGAAAGGATAAATAATTTTAAACTGTATTTTGTTAAAAATAAAGTCAAAAGGTTGCATTTGATATGTTTTTTTTGTTAATATATATTATGCTTTTATGTGTATAGGTGCGCACAGACACGTAAGTTTATGATCGAAATGTGGTGCCTTACGATGAGTACCTTTGGGAATTACTTCAGTGTAACCCTATGTATGCATTTCAATCAGTCATAAATAAGTTGGTGGTATTTATAATTGTGCTGCAAATATACACGTATAAATCCATTGTCTTTCAAAATATATTTACTTCAATGCAACCTTCTTAAATAAGTAATTTATAAAATAACTTGCTTGTCATGCCGTGTGTAAAAAAATAAAATGTATAAAATAAAATAGAATTCTCGGGGGGAGGAGGTGTAAACGTAAATGGTCCTTAGGTAAGCGATAGTCAACATTTTCTTTTTCTTTTTGTATTTAGTCTTTATACTAACCGAATGTTTGTAAATTTTGTTAATCGTGTACCGTAATTACTAACCCTGAGTAAAATATTTTTTTTGATCATTTTTTTTTAAGCAACTTTACTGATATGTAACGAGCACAGACGTTCGTTACATTGTTGGTTTTTTTTATATTATTAAACAAGTTAAAATAAGAAGTTCGCATTTAAAAATTTTCTTTAAGAATTAAAAATTGAAATTAAATATCATCTTAAACTCATACATGTTAAATCGCACAGATAATGAAAAATTATTAAAATAAAACTTTATTAAAGAAAAGGTATTTTAAAACAAAAACTTAAAAAGATTTAGAGATAAAAATATATCTTTGATTTGGAAAACAGGTTAATTAATCAGAAATGGAAATGATTGTTAATTAGTTAAATGTAAACCAGCCTTGGGCATTTAAATGTAAAAACATCGGTCAGAGAGGAAAACAATAGAAACTTTTAGCAAATGAAATAAATCCATTGGGAAATCGGACCTCAATGAAAAGGATCATCGCATCGATGACGTAATGTTAAGTCAATCCTTCGAATACGTATAAAAGGAAAATTTGAAAATTATTAATTAGTGACTAGTGAGTTATTATGATTATTACGATGTGACAGATAGATGTTAGTGCGGAGGTGCGGGAGAAGAGATTGAAGGACGCACGTTCAATCCCTTCAGTTTTGCTAGTAAAGAAAGAGAAATGAACTATTGTTTCCTACATTGAGGACCAATTAAACTAAAAAACCTCCGAATGAATAAATAAAACAACGGCTAAATGGATACCAATCTTAGGATGGCGTGGGAATTCACGTTCATCGCAAGCAACGGATAAAGATGAACCTTTTAAATCGTAAGAACTTTATAAATAATGAACATTAAATTAAAATTTTCCATATTTAAATGATTGCAATACTATCCTATCTGACCAACTTAATTTATTAATAATGTTATTTGATGTATTTTTTATTTATTTATTTAAAATCATTTCCATTTATTTAATTTTGTTCTTTAAGTTTTATTATGATTTCTGTTTTCCGGTAAGCTAAATTATATAAATGTTAAACTTAAGTCGGGCGTGAATGGCTGTATAGATTTGTAAAGTTATATTAGGGGAGGGTAATCTTAGGTTATTTGTTTTCGTGGTTAAATTGGGTCAATGGATTGGATATATTGGTGTGATTAGTAGATGTAATATTGATTCGCTACGGGCAGAATCGTTTCATACGCCGCACACTTCCGTTTGCCTATGGAAGGAATTATAAGTCGGATACCGCAGTTCCTTTCTATGGAGTTTTTTGTTTTATTGCTCTTCTTTGCAGATAGATGTAATATTCCTATCTCATAAGAGGCAATTTCTTCTTTTAACCTATTGTGCTGCCGTATTTTATTACATTGAATACATTGATATATCAGATGAATTGATGCCAGTTTGACTACGAATTTTAGCCTAAGGTTAAATAGGGATAGAACGTTTATTTTCAAAAGCAAATTTATGTGATCTATTCATACTCGATCCTAAATAAAAATGCATTAAATTTAAGTTGTTTATAGACGCTTGCATGGATTGTTTATTGGTTAACTATGTTTTGCGTTTCCATATTTGATCAAAATATATAGACCGATAAATAATGATACCTTACAGTGAGTATCTAAAATGTATTTATTCGGATGTCTTTTAAGTTATTGGTGACAATGCAAGTATCTTATGGTGAATACTATTGGGTTACGTATAAATTTCCCTCCGCAATTGTCAGTAATCAATGATTTTATATTTTGATCGTTTATGTTTACTTTGAAATGTTTTTAACCGTGTAATCTATGTAACCGATCTATAGCAACATATTAAAACAAGCTTTTATAATCCCATCTGTGCGAACTTAATTAAAATGTGAAATTAGAATATAATAGTAATTAAATGTAAATTAAAGTAAAGTTAAAAATAATGTTAAATGTTAAAATGTAAACTAATTTAAAATAATTTTAAATCTTATATATATGTGCATAAATAAATGTTTGTGTGTTAATTACTGGCAGTGGCTTATTTTATTCCTTTTTTTATATATACTCTTACATTATCTTATTAAATCTCTGCTATTCCAATGAGCTAGTGACATGGGCTAACGACCGGAACCAAAATATTTAAAAAAAAAAAAAAAATTTTTTTTGACTTACGTATCTGCCTACTTTATAAATTTTTCTAGGTTCAAATGCCTAGATGGCGCCCCGTAGTGCAGATGACGTTAAGTCGCTTTCTCCGTATCGTTACAATATATATATATAATGATGGTCATTGTGTAAATTTTGGGTTTGTCATATTATTTTCTAACTTGTTTTTTGTTTATTAAGTGATATTCAAATAATTGTTTAAAAACTAATATTTAATGTCTTTATTCCTTTAGCTATCTATTCTGTAAATTAGAAATGTGTGTGACAGAGTTTATCATAGAGTTATACTTTATCCTGTCTAAGGAAGGTTTTCTCCATATCTGAATAGCAATTAAGTCTTTTATATCATATATTGATAATCTGTACATTATTTATTACAAATATAGGCTTTCAATTGATAGGCATTCTAAAAATTAATTTTTGAACTTTGTAAAACCAGAAAGTAAAATATTAAATAAAGTTTGTATCTATAACAATGGTGCTTGACATTATTGGATCTAATTCATCTATTCAAAAGGTTAATAGAATGAGATAGTAGATTTTTAAATTCCACTTTTTAAATTTCAAAGCAGTTTAGAGGTTGTTATTTTCTTAAAAAAAGAAAATATATATTAGAATTAAACATTAAAATTATTGTCATTAAAATTTTTAAAAAATTCTTTACTAATATTAACAAAAGATGATTATTATTACCCAATAGAAACTCTGTTTCCATTGCCATACTTTTTACAACTTTTCTTTTAAAGAATAAGTATTTTCAATTAAAACATAAATGCAACCAGATAGGATGTTACTTTAAAATAAGTATTTCACAAAAATATTGCATAAATAACTTTGGCATGTAAACAAATTATTGAAAATTGCAATTATTTTTTTCAAAGTTGTCTTAGACAAAACACTCTGAAATTGTTCCTTCTATTGAGATCAAAAGAGGGCAGATTTAATTTGTTTGTTATACAAATTTAATATTTTGATCTCCTAAATGTCTGCTTGATGCTAATATTTTCAGACCTTTTTTCTCAACTAATAATTTTAAATCAGATTTCTGCAGTAAAATTAAAATGCTGCACAGTAATATAAAGTTGTCCATAGGATCAAAATATTGTAGTAAACATACAGCAATAATACCACCACCAAAATACCTAAAGAAGGAAAAAGTGTGCAGTGTTATTATATGTGTAAGTTTATGGTTATAATATATTTTTCACCTACATGAATTTATTTAAAATAAACAATTATTTTACTTATTAATTTTTGTAAAACTAATAGAAAACATGTATTAGCTAAATTATGAATCATGCAAATACTAAGTATTCACTTATTTATCAATATATTTATTTATTGTTATTATTTAATGTTTCTGTATTATATTAATTATATTGACATAAATATATTTGTTGATTTTCTTGGCAATGATTTTCATTTAAATTCATCTATTTATTTTATTACATATCTTAATTTCTAATTTATAAAACAAAAATATAGGGGATTTGAATTCAGACTTTCAAGCCACTTCACTCACTGTACACACTAGCTCATACTACTGATACACATGACCACACACATGCAGAAAAGATAAATAATCACTAATATATGTATTTTGTGCTAAATCAGCATTTATCAGTTGGTCTAGATTACCATCTTCCATTCATATATATATATATTGAAACAGACAGATCGAAGAACCGATCTTCG
>JAQFVV010009064.1:0-17936 GCA_028023455.1 Epiperipatus broadwayi | reverse complement strand
ATTTTTTTTATATTATGTTATTGTTATACTGTAATAGTTAATATTGTTTAATTTATAAATAAATTTGTTAACTGTTTTTGAAACTTATATTCTAGTCAAGTTGTGATTTATCTGTGTGTTGTTTACTTGATATTTCATTCTACATGCATGATTCACAGAAATTAATAATTTAAAATGTTACTTATTTGGCACATGATCCCTAAGATTACTTATATATTATTTCCCTTATATTTAATTGATTAACGAAGTATATTATTATTGTTATTATCATAGATGACATGATCATTGGTAATTATTTTTAAACTAATACAACATTGAGAGATATTTGATATTGCCACAATATTCAAAAACATTATATTTTTTAAAGAATGCCACATTAAATAAAGAGAGATTGTACAATGTTTACCTAAAGTCTTATTATATTATTTATGTATTATTGCTAAACTTTAATCATAAGATAGAATGTTGAGAATCATTAAGTTATCTTAGTTGCTTATTGTTGCTACTATTTTGAAAGAGTAGTTAGATATCGTGTAAAATCCCTCATCATATGTAATTACCAGGTGTTAATTAATTAATTCATTTTGTTATTAGTCTGTTAGAAATGAACCTGCATTTATTATTATTATTTTAGGAGAATTGAAAATTTTCTATTGAAAGATGATAAGTAAGAAATTATTAGTTAATGTTAAAAGTCCAATTAGTACTTTTATTAATGGAATATTACGTAATTTAATATCATTTCTGTAATAAGTTTATAAATCATATTTTAGGATTATTATATGTGTGTGTCTAATGACACGAGAGTATTACATAGTATTTCTGTTAAGTGAATTTGGTGGCGTAATATTCTTATGCCACTGGGAATGTATTTTTTTTGGGGTGTATAATGTTTAAGCCAGTGTACCTTACCGAATATTTCATATTAAGAGTTTTTTTTTTTCATATGTCAATGCCTTGACCGGGAAGTGAACCGAGCCAGCTGCTTGGAAGGCAGCTATGCTAACCGCTAGGCCACCAACACTTGACTTACTATAGTTGAACTTGATATTTTAATCAAAACTTATTTTATTTATAATATTGAGCTAATTATAAGTTAAATTTATTAGTGAAATAAATGTATTGAGTATTCTATTTGGAACCCTAATTATTTATTATGAACCTAAGTGTTATGATATTTTAATATAATAAGTTTTCTTATATTTACTTATTGGAAAATATTGTTTTTATTAGATATTGTATCTTAGTAATGTATCTTGAGCTAGTCAGAACAGTATTACTTTAAAAGTCATTCTTTATGTAACCCAATTGCAGTTCACTATTGTTATATTTTAGTTAGCCAGATTCTTTTGTTCAAGATTTTTTGTTTGGTAAGTGTACAATATATATATATTCAAATCACTATTCCAAATGCTGATATTTCAGCAACATCCTCTATGAACAGCGAGGGTGTTGCTAAAATATCATAACATTTGTGAGGGTGATATGCACTGGAATATTTTCTTATATATATAATTGTACAGAAAAGCCTTTATCTGCACATAATTTTATTACATTTTTGGTGAATTTAAAATAAATAAATGTAAAATAATAGACTGCAGAAAGGAGTCTGCTGATAACTGAAAGGAGACCCTTTGATTCCTCTTGGAGGCCTTAAAGGAACTGAGCAGGGCAAATTCCTAATGTCCACTCCATATGATCTTGTCATTGCAGCTGTTGTTTATATGTGATAATTCACATAGTATACAAACATGGATGGGCTGCAACATCCATTAGCCAAGTGGTGAGTTTATTCACTTTTTACCTCGAGTTTAAAATCCAAAAATACCATTGTCTTGCCCCTCAGTTGCCTGATAAGACAGAATAAATGTGTGTGAATGATTTTTTTTTTTCTAATAAAGGTGGTTTACCAATTCTTACTTATGGATCTGAAACTGGCACACTTAATAGAAAAGCTATACAGACAATTCAGACCACTCAAAGAAGTATGGAGAGGTGCGAGTTAGGAGTAACAAGAAAAAATCAAAAACACAATATATGGGTAAGAAAACAAACAGGTATTACTGACATTGTTGAAAGAATTAAAAGACTGAAATGGAGTTGGGTTGAACATATTGCTAAAAGAGATGATAATAGATGGATAATTGAAATCTTAAACGGGATTCCAAGAAATTGTAAAAGACCCAGAAAGAGACCACATGTAAGATGGATGGAAAAGAAAATGTGCAGGGGTGATGTGCAGAAGAGAAGCTAGAGATCAGAGAAGACAGATTGAACTTGGAGAGGCCTTCATTCTACAGTGGATTGATAATGTTTGACGATGATGATGTAAACTAATTAAAGGCGGTCAATTATTAAATTGATAGAGTATAGAATTTCCATCTTAAATGATTTTATTTTTTTCCTCTCAGTCCAGATTCAAATACTAAAAGTGGTTTATTATTCAAACTATTATTAGCAATTTGGGGCTAAGAAGTAATCACATAAATATTGGTATATTTATTATTAGAAACAAAAGATTTGGAACAGTATCTGTTTTATTTTTACCCCATCACTTTTAAGGTTCATTAATGATGTAAGTCTACGTAATGAGCTGTTAGAATAAATTGTTATGGGAGTGGTAAGCAATAGTAAACTACCGTCATTGATGACAAATGGTTATCACTTGATCGTAGTAACCTACTTCCTAATTATCTTCCCATAGACTTCACATTACTTAAATAATTCTTATGGTCATCATTTTAAAATAACAAAGAAAAAGACAGTCAGATTATTAATTGAATAAGACAGATTAAACAAATTCTGTATGAAGTAAATTTTCCTATCTACTAAACCAAATGTTTACAATATGACAATATGAAACAAATTAGGCTGACGGCATTGAATGATTTGTAAAACAGCTTTATAAAAAGTGACATTTTCCTTTTTGGATTGCATTAATATATATCATGTCAAAAACTGTTAAATATGTCCAAATATCGCAGCCGCCATGCTATCATGCAAGCAAGTAGTTGGTTGCAGACGGGTGTGGATTCGCGTCCCGGCAGATGCTATGACATATGAAAAAAAAAAAAGAAGTCCATTAGGTATTTCTACTGGGAATAGAAAAAAAAACTTATTTAATAAACAAAATAAACGACTTGTTTTTTTTTTTTTTAAAAAAATTTGCTAAAGACAAATCAATGTCTAGACAACTAATAATAATAAAAAAAGAAACAATTTTATTGTAATGAATTAATTTTATTCCCCCTTAACTTAAGAGAGATTTAAATGAATCTTAATAACTTCCAATACGCCTCCCACCCATCCACCCCCCCACACCCACCCACCCCCCCACACCCACCCACCCCAAAAAACACCTCCACTCCCACACACCCCACACTACCACCCCCAAACAAATACATAGAAATGAGCAGCAAATAAAGTTCTTATAATGCTTCAAAATAATGAAATTACATTATAATCAAATAATTTTAAGTATTACTTTATTCATAGTATATAGAAGTATGCACATTTAATAAAATTCAGCTTAAATGTGTGATACCTGATGAAAGTTCCATCATACACATGCTGCCATTCATTAGCCATTGAAAAATCTTACTTTTGCCAATATTAAAACACCACTGACATAATATACTGTCCTCCTGAAAATAAATGTAACTGCTGGACGATCCACTCATTAATTTTCCTGCCCTCACTGAATGTTAACTACACTTTTAATTATGTGTCATTTACTGTAAAGTCTAGTAAGCAATAATAGAAACTAGACGGCAGAAGCTAAATAAATCCCTAACCTGCACAGTCGTATATAAAATACTCAGCTTAGTTTCAAGCTTATGACCCATGGTAGGATCTATTAAATATATGCATCTGACATCTATCATTACTTACAAAAACTTACAGTAAGTGGCATAAAAATGAAAAAGTATGCTTCTAAAACAATATATTAAGTTAAAAACATGTGATTGGTCGGTCATGTGATAATTTATTGATTTCTAATATTTTTAAACACAAACAAAGCATAAATTCAAAGTTTTGGTCACCTGAATCCAAACTTTATGATTTCCTTCTCAAACTAAACCTAGAAATATTGATAATATAGCAAGCTATACCGAAACGAGACAAATTCAATCTCTTTCTTTTCTTGAGCCTCAAGCACAACAATATTCATTTGTCAATCCCCAAATTATTTAACAATAAAAATTATAGCATATATTCACTTCGTACATTTTCCAAAGGTAAAATTGCACATATTTTAGCTAGCACATTCATATTATTTGTATTATAAGATGTATGCTTATATACAACTGAAACGAAAGAAGACTTCCAAACATGTTTTGAACAATCTAACAATAATTCATATAAGAGATGAGAAACTCCCCATCTCGTAATGTACAAGCCTCCATATGGTCATTGAAGAAACAATGCTGGAACTTACAACATGATACAATTTATCAAGTGGTAAAAAAACAATATCATTAAAATATAAAAAAGGCTTATGAAGATCAACAGATATAAATAATGAGAGTAGATTTGAACAATTATATTAAACATTTTTAAACAAGTAATCATTTTAACAGGGATGTCAAATATTGAAGCACTGTAGATATATTGATTTCTTTATAATAATCTCATGATTTTCAATGAAGCCCTTTTGAAAACAAACACACCTATATCTTGCTTAGTACTTGTTCTTTATGCAAGGATTCACAATAGTAATCATCATCAATTTGTACCCAGTATTTTGATTTACAATTGATTATTCACTATAATGATCATAAAAAAAAATTTGGTGGCCATTTTGTAAGACTGATGACATCATAAGGTAGTTGGTTTTCTTACTGAAACTATACAGTACAGAATAATATTATCACTGTATACAATATTTTGATTATAAGCTTAAAATACGATTAATAAAATGACAATACAGTATTTCATTTAAATTTCATCCAGCATCTTTGCAAGACAATCAGTGCTTAACTAATGATTTATCCAAAGTAAAGATTTGCATCATTAATAATTACTAAGCCCCCAAAAGTGTTTCATTCAGTATAATAAATAATCAAAATCATATTTTAATGACATACAACAATCAAAAACACTAATACTGTATTAAATTTTAAAATGTTGACATTAGTTTAAAAACTGTACAATGTACTTACTCACTTTTATGGATTAAAATTTTTACTAATAGTACTTTGCTTGCAGCAAAAATAATGATCGTATTATAATTTAAGGTTGTAGTATGATGGACAAAGACGCCGCTCAATGGCGCCGTTTATGTGCTAAAGCACATAAAAATGCCGTTTCCGCGGCAGACACATTCGAACCCGCATTTTCTATAATACAACTTTCATTGTTGTGCTACAGATTGCAGGCCACTATGTCGCGTTGCAGTACAGCATGTATGCCATCGCAGCAAATAAATTTGACGAATTCGCACACTTCATACAATTATTACGGCTTGGTGTGAGAGGTGTGTATTTGAATTTGATGGAAATGTGTTTTTAATTGAATTTTTTTTTTTTTAAAGTATTGAAATATTCCGATTTTCTTAATTAATAATTATCCAACTCTTTACACCATTCTGTATTGAAGTTTTAAGTGGCAAAATCTTGTCCAGATAACTGTGTAAAGGCAGTTGGAATTAGGTAATGCATCAAGTAACGTACTGTTCGTAACATTCCATGAGACCAACAATATGGTGCAGGAAATCGCACATCTTGTTCGATTCTGTGATTTACAAACAACAGAACCCTAATCCTAAATCTAACCCTAAACCTAACCCTAACCCTAACAACACCATTCTGTATTGAAGTTTTAAGTGGCAAAATCTTGTCCAGATAGCTGTGTAAAGGCAGTTGGAATTAGGTAATACATCAAGTAACGTACTGTTCATAACATTCCATGAGACCAACAATATGGTGCAGGAAATCACACATCTTGTTCGATTCTGTGATTTACAAACAACAGAACCCTAACCCTAAATCTAACCCTAAACCTAACCCTAACCCTAACAACTTTTACTTTTTGTTGTCATTGTATTTGAAGTAAAAAATAGCGGTAACACAATAATATTTGTTTGTCTATAAAAATTAAAATGTAAAACAAAGACTAAGAAAATAAAAAATAGTGGTAACACAATAATATCTGTTTCTGTGTAAAAATTAAAATGTAAAATGAAGACTAAGAACTTTTACTTTTTATTCCGATTATGAGTTTTTAAACAACAACAAAAAAGGCGTAATCCCCCCCAAAAAAAATCAGATTGAAAATTTTTTTTTCTAATAAAGCAAAAAAAAACGCGAATTAAATTGTAATTTATTGATTTTATTTTACATTTATTGTTATCATTTAATTTGTATATGTTAATAAAAAAAAATATTTAAAAAACACGATTTTGATATTTTTTATTTTCGCATTACAAAAAACACATCAAAATGATTAAAATGAACGGCCTGGGAATGTTCATATTTTATAGTTTTAGCGTGATAATGGCGTCATCGAGCGGCGTCTTTGTCCATAATACTACAATCTAATTTAATTATTATAATTTAGTTATTGTAATTGTTATTAATTTTAGAAAAAAAACATTTCATAATAATGAATTTTGTATGATCAAAAATGACTAAATTTAAATTAAAAATACAATCTATTTGCTCCATTTTAAAATGTCTCATAACATCATCGTCCATGCATAAAAATGTGGAACGAAAAAAAATGAAAATTTTATTTAGCAAACTATTAACATAAACGTATTTTGTGGCTTAAACAAACATATGCAATATTTCATAGAAATAACTGAAAAAGATTAATATCTTTAATATTTATTTAAATAATTTGATTGCACTAACCGAAAAATTTTAATCATCTCAAAAAAATAAATGTCTAATAATGTGACATCTTATGTCAAAAAAAAATGCCGCAGTTAGCATATTTGTATATATAAAGAAATATTTATTTAGATCTGCATAGTACATATTGTAAAAAAAAAAAAAAAGCCTTAAATATTGATTATAATATGCAAACACAGAATGCATCAGATACATTTTTTCCCCCCTTTAATATGCCAGAATTTTTTAAGTAGTTTTGACAATGTACAATATGTTAATTTTGCTACTTTTACACTAATGACAAATAACAAGTCTTTATAATCAATTAAATACGTTAATGTTAATTTTTTTCTAATTCTAAATAATTTCATGTAAATAATATAGCAGCACAAATTTGAGAAAAAAATAAAACTTCAGTATGGATTAGTTTTTTCAGCGCAATGAAAAATAGTTGTGAGGAAGAAACAAAAAATTGTTAACGGCTAATTTATTTTCACTTTCTCAAGGTTTTGCAGTCATTTTGGACAGTTAAAAGAAGAGATTCTACTTAAAAGATTATATAGCTACATATATTTTCAATTAGAATCATGGCTGCAACTAATATGATTATGAAAAAGTCAAAAAAATATCTGAGCTTGAAAACAGAAATGGATACCTTAAGTTGACTGGAAAGAGGAAAAGGAAATCATGATATCGGTCACTATTATTTTCAAAAACAACGACAAAATAGAACAAAATGTTCAAATCATTATAAGTGAACAAAACTTTCCAAAATCATGGCATTCCATATAAAAAAAGAAAATTTAAGAAGCATGTCAACCATCCATTCTAAACTTTAATCTTTGGCCATCATCTGATTCCCTCCTTCAAAACACTCAAAATCGTCAAAGGATTTAAAAGCAAAAGGTCTTAGAATAAGCAATTCATGATTCAGAAAATTAAACAATTACAAACGAGGAATGGAAATCATGATTCAGAAAATTAAACAATTACAAATGAGGAATGGATCACTGGAAAGAACAACTTTAAGATAAGTGTTTTCTACGCAGATTTAAGTTGCATTATAATATATATTTTAATTGCATAACTGTATAAAACACCTAATACAGTTTACACAAGCATATAATGTACATTAAGGGAGTTTTTTTTAATTACTACATATACTAGATTCACTTGTTTGTTCACAACTTATAATGTGATTTATAGTTGGAGTAACCAACCATATTTTTCCCCACAAAGGAAACCATTATAATTACATGTACTTTATGTGATATTCTTGCATAATGATGAGTTTTGGGTATCAACTGCCCTCACTAAGTCTGATAAAGATATAAAATGTATCACTATAAATTTTTTCCAAACAGGCAAATAATAAAGGGTTTGGCAATTTTTAAATTTGTATAATATGTAATAAAAGCATCATCAAAAGAATATTAAAAACATAATTTAATAAATATAGTTATATATAGAGCTCGCAAACTAAGCTCTTAACAAGCTTTGCAGAATATCCCCAACCCCAGACCAGTTTCTGCTACTGGTGCCCTCAGTGAGGTGCTAGAATATTCAAGCATTAGATTAAAAATACCAAGACAAGCCCAACACTTTATCTAATGTAGAACTATTAAATAGAAAATCTGAAATTTTCAGACATCCATATGTCTTCCAATCCATCTATCTAACTTAAATAGCCATATGGGACTGAACTAAGTTCAGATAGACCATATACTAATAGCTTTAGTAATATAAAAGAGAGCAAAAACTGATCTGGGGTTGGGGATATTCTGCAAAGCTTGTTAAGAGCTTATTTTGTGAGCTCTATATATAACATTTGTAAATACAAGCTTATTAAATTAGCCATGTGATATCTGATTTGATTTTTTTTTTTTTTTGTAATAAATATAGTACATGTTAAAAACAAGAACTAATTGTCAATTCTACTTATTACTAAAAATCAACTTCTAAAATATATCTGTAATATTTCAAAATCATATCTCAGTTTGCATGTGTAATACATGTTGAAAATAAACTACCTTAATAATAAATGTTTGCCATTTATAGGACAGAAATTATGGGAATTTAAAACTGCACAAAGTTTATTCATAAAGAAAAAAACTTAAAAAAAAGAAAAATCTCAATTACAGGGAACTGAATAGAATCATTATAACTGTTACATCTTGAATTATAAGAGTCAAACTTACTCCACTTACAACTTTGACACTATCCACACTGGATAAATACAGTAATGATTATCACTAATCCTTTATTAAACTAGAGATTATCTCTAGCCCAGACATAAACTTTAAACCTCAGTTAAAGATTAATATATCTGAACACGCCCATATAAAGTTATTCACAATCCTTTCCCTACTAGCACCCATTCTTTTCAAACCAAACGAATAAAGTTACAATAAATGACAAATGACCCTCAAGATGCATTTCGTGCTGAACCAGCACTCATCAGTTGACCCAGGTCACCATCTCTCACACATATATCTATTATATGTACAATATTTATCAATAGTAAATTGTTACATTTTGAATTATAAGTATCAAACCTCTTCCATCTACACTTTTGATATTATCTATATTGGATAAATATAGTAATGATTAATATCACTAATCATTTAATCAACTAGATTGTCTCTAATGCAGATATAAACTTTAAATCTTAATTATAGTTTAATATATCTGATTTTTTTATTTTAAACACACACACACACACACACACATGGAGTTATTCATATTTCTCTGCCCCATGTGTAATATCTTTGTAATATATTAAACACTCATTATAATCTACACGGCCATTATGATATTCAAACATTATTTGATCCCCTGAACAAGTTATACAATAAATCTAGTAATTAAACATGGATATATAATATATAAAATAAAAAGTTAACTACTAAAAATAACACACAATCACGATTTCACTTAAGGGTGTAGGTCTTTCCAAATGTAAATATAATAAATATACACATAAAAAAATTATTTATAATCTAAATCTATCCATGTTAAATGAAAACTTCATTTATATAGAAGATTTGTGGAAGATAGATTTGTATTATGAATAGTATGTAAATATAGTTAATAATGTATGTGCGTGTAGCATTTACATTTGAAAGGGCCTACATGTATAAAAGAAACAATAGTCGGGGTGTTAAATTTTTAATAATTTGGCTACTATTATCAAAGTTAATTTTATACTTTAATTTTATTTATAATAATTAAGCATGAGAGGCAGAAATGAATATTTACATAATATGCATGCTGTTTCTGTTCAAATTCAAATTCAGAAATCGAAACTACAGAAAATCATCATTACGCCAAAAATAGATTGGATCACTACTGTGTATATATACATAATAATTATCCTATTCTTTTTACAAAGTGATCTAGAATTTTACATTTAGAGCTACTAAATGAATTTAATGGGTTCTGAAATGTAAAGTTCATGTAAAATTAAAATTTTTTTTTTTTTAAGCATCATAATATTTTAAAAGTAGCAACTTTCAAATTAGACTTTCATTATCATTTTCTCTTTTTTATTATCTATGTGCAGTGGATGTGCAAGTGGATTTAAAATACAGCAATAGAGAATTGCTGAAGAAGGTAAATAGAAAACTTTATTTGGCAGAGGTATCTTTCAAAAGTAACCTTTATTAGTTAAAAGATTACTTTTGAAAGATACCTCTGCCAAATAAAGTTTTCTATTTACCTTCTTCAGCAATTATTTGGCAGAATTATGACTTTCAAAAACCATTAGAATTCAAAAACATTATAACAATTGTAATATATGCGGGATTCGAACTCAGACTTTCACATGACCTACAACTCTCAGTGCCATCTTATATTGCTGACCCACCTGATCACACACATGTTGAAAAGATAAATAATCACCAATATATGTATCGGCACTAACGTGGGCTTTGAACATTCCATTATCAGATTTTCAATGAAATGGACGACTGAAGAGTTGTGGGTTGGAGTAGTTTGAAGCCTGTCCATTAAAGTATGAAGATTGGCTATCTTAATATAAAGCTGACTACTGATCATATATATGTGTGGAGATGGTAATCTGCACCAACTGATGAATGCTGATTTAGCACAAAATATGTATATGGGTGATTATTTATCTTTTCAACAACATATGTGTGATCAGATGGGTAGCAATATAAGATGGCACTGAGAGTTGCGGGTCATGTGAAAGTCTGAGTTTGAATCCTGCATATATTACATATATAAATGCAGATGTTAAGCCTGCACAATGTATTAATTATAACAATTGGTATATAAAATAATTAGAATGAACAAGCTAGAAAATAATAAATTTATTATAAAGCTTGAAAAAGAAAAAGTTTAATAGATTCTACGAAATATGAAAATATAAACAGATATAACAATTCAAGTATTATATTCAAAAACAAAAAAATGCATAAGTACGATTCCAATAATAGATCGAAAGCATAACATCTTTCTTGATATTTTAGTTTGATTCAGACAATTTCATTTCAATATATACATATTAAACAGTAATTGTAATGATGGTAAAGTAAAAAATATTTATGAACAAATCAAAAAGTAATTGGAAAAATATATATACTAATGATAGGATAATAATAGCGGGAGATTCAAATGATTTCATAGAACAGGGAGGAGGTCACAATAAATTCCTTGAAAATGATGGATTGGGAATAAAAATGAAAGATGTAAAAAACAAATACATAATTTGAAAATACAAAAAGAAGATTCACAATAGAAAACTTCAGATGATAAAAATAGACTTCAAATAGATTATCTTTAAAGTCAAAATAAGTTTAATGACAGTATTAAGAGAGCATGAGTATATCCTGGAGTTGGTACAGATTTGGAGCACAATTAAACTGTAGAACTGAAAAAGATGGCAACAATAAAGACTAAGCAAGTGATAAATTAAAATGAGATAGTAAAAAAAATTTATAAATTTTTGGATAAAAAAAGTATAACAACAGTCTAATTTGTCAAATAAACTCAAATGAATAATAGGAATAATTTATGAAAAAAATTTGATGGAAATAACTGATAAAAATTAAAAATTGCTACAATATATGAAGTTGGATATAAAAAGAAGAAAAAGATAAATAATTAGACAATGAAAAATAAATTATACAGAAAAGATGATGGAAAAATATGAATCCAAATGAAAAAGAAGTATAGAGAAATTAAAAAAACTATAACAAAAATCTAGATTTGATATTATTTAAAGTAGAATAAAACCGTCTGATAGAAAAACATAGATGTGGGAATAAAGTAGTAATTGAAAATAAACATGGTTAAAAGAATTAATAAAAAAAAGCTGTATTGAAAATGTGACATAAATATATGTGATTTATATGATTAAAGTAATAAATCTTTATCTAAACTAATTGAAAAAATCTTGTAAATAAGAAAAAAATAGATTGTGCAATAAGAATAAAGTTGTAAAATCATTAACTGAAATGAAAATTGGTAAAATACAGGAAACTAAATTCTATTATGTGACTTTTCTCAAAAGCTTATTCATATGTTTTTGAGAGAAGTTGACATAAAGTGAAGGTAACTAAAATATATAGAAACTGGCATCGTGTCAGATCTATATAATTACTCATGAAATGACTTCAAAAACTTAAAAGTTTTTATATTCAAAAATGCATTCCCGTTCAATAACCTAATGCCTTCTTTTTTTTTACATAAATTTCAGATTATTATTTTGAGTAGTATGAAGAAATTAAGATGACCTGACATGCATTGGTTCCAGCTCTGAACCCTAGTCCACATTGATGAAGGCAAAAAGCAGTCTGAATATGGTCATATTATAATATGATTATTCAAACCTGCAACAGATAGTTCTAAAGGGCAGTAAAAAAAAAAGATTAGATTCTATATGTATTATTATTTAAGATTGTAAGAAAAATAGATTTGAGAAAATTGATAAATACTGTATTTGTAATATAATTTATAACTAAAAAAAATGTCCATTTCATATCCTTTCATCAATTATGATTGCATTTATTATAAAGTCCTAAATCAGTCAAATGGGAGGATTTAAGAACAGTTAGATTAATCTGCAGAACAGTTGAAGCTGCTGTTTGGAAAGTTTGGATTATGAGGCAGTGATGTTGAAAGATATAAGGAGAAAAGGAAAGTGGTTAAGATTTCTTTTTGATTTTGAAAAAGCATTTGCAAAAAGTGAATTGGATTGTTATTATTTTAATATATAAATATTGAAAAAGATTTAGTCTGGAAAAAAAAGCTGTTTAATTAATGAGAAATTTGTATATGAATCAAACCATAGATTTAAGATTACATACTTTTATTATAGAAATACAGAGTAATGTCATTGATTGTCTTTTGTTTTTATATATATATATACTTAGAAGACTTATTAAATTACGATTGTTTGGAATAAAATAAAATCAGCATTATACTTGACAAAGCCTGTTAAAAGGTTGAACTGAAAATAAATACAAATTAAATTAAATTAATGCAAATAAGAAGAGAAAAGTAAATACATCCCCCAAAAATAAAAATAAGGATTGAACATAAACTTATGAAGCAGAGCACTAATTCAGAAAGCTGAGCATCTGATAAATAAAGTAGTGATTCAAAAATAAGAGTAAAAATTGTAATGACTAATTAGACTTAATAAGAATAAATTATTTTTTGGACCACTGACATTATATATATATAAAAGAGCCTTGTTAAAAGTTTTATTTGAACAACAGCTTTATATGGAATACTATTAATGAAAGTGAGAAAAATCAGAAGATATTAGAGAAGTATATTTGGAAGATAATAGAAAAAATAAGTGGCAATAAAATGAAGCAAAGCAAAACTCCATATAGTAGTGCCACCTGTGCTAAACAGAGTAATCAATGGATGCCAGAAGGCTTGTGTATAAAATCCCTATCTAATGTCTACTCATCCAATATCAAGCCTTCTGGCATCCATTGATTACTCTGTTACAGGCCAGAAACTAGTCTGGGGATATTGGATGAGTAGGCATTAGATAGGGATTTTATGCACAAGCCTTCTGGCATCCATTGATTACTCTATTTAGCACAGGTGGCACTATTATATGGAGTTTTGCTTTGCTTTGTTTATAAACAATTATGTGCTAGTATTGGAGATGTGATCATGTGATGCTTGCTGAAAATAAAATGCTTAGAAATGTACAAGTAGTGAAAATATTAAATTAAAAAAAAAATTATTTTTGGAAAAAATTATGAACAAAAAAAAGCCTAGATTGGGTAGAGTGATTATGAATGATGTTTAGAAGAAATTGTAGCACATATAAGAAAAGAAAAAGGAAAAAAATAATGATACTTTTCCACATAACAACAGAAAACTTTCTTATTTCATTCATCCAGCTCACATATGATTTCTTTCTAAGTTTTTTACAATCTCTTGTTATTCAATTAAAAGCTTCAAAAGTATCGATATATAATCATCTCTTCTAACCATATGTTACTGATACCTATTTATTCTTTCATACATAATATTTTGTTTGTGATTCTTTTTAGTTATTCCTAATATATGTAACAATTTAATTTCCAGAATGGCCATATGTTGCCACTCCCACGACTTATTTGTATCGAAAACACATGAGTATTCATTTTGAACATGTTCAAGCTAAAAATATGTGTAAATTTTAAACTGATAGAACTAATTGTTAGTTAGTTATTGAAAAGATAATAAACATCTCTGGGTATGCTTTGGCATAAAAATGGGCAATCAAAATTTTGGCAACTTATTAATATCACATTTTGTGTGAAAATTGGCAAATGTGAACATTACAACTGTTGTAAGTGGCATATATGGAAAATGCTGAAAAGAAATTAAATGTGTTTGAGTAGCATAAGAGGTTTAAAGATGGGGAAGAAAATATGATGAATGATGACATTAATATTAACAAAGTTTGAGATGCAATAGGTCCAACAGATGACTTAGTGTAAGATTGATAGCTGAAGAGTTTCAGATTAATTGAGAAACAGGCTAATTTTAAATAAAGAATTGAGCATGAGAAAAAATTTCTGTGAAGTTTATGCCTCAGACCTTGGTGGATGAACACGGGCAGTGTCAGTTTGATGTTGCAACCGATCTTTTTTCAAATATGCATCTGCTTCTGAAAATAATTATGATTGATGAATGACCCAGAAACAAAACATCAGAGCATGCGATAGAAATCCCCAGACCATGCACAAAAAGGCATGCAGTATAAAACCACGCTGGTGTGTTTCTTTGATCTTAAGGAAATAGCCCACCAAAAATTTATTGAATAGAGATAAACAATCAATCAATAATATTATTTAAAAGTACTTCCGAGATTTTGAGATTCTGTTCAAAGAAAAAAACCCAAATTATGACCTGACAAGTAGAATATTCATCATGGTAATGCACCAGGTCATTTTGCGCTCATTGTGAGATAATTTTTTGGCTAAAAAATCAATTACGTAACAAGATTGCTCTGTCTATTCACCTGATTTAGCTCCTGGGATTTTTGGTTATTCCAAAATTAACAACTGCACTGAAAGAATGAACATCTTCTACGTGAACTGCTATCCAATATAATGTGAGACAGCTGCCCAACTGTATTCCTGAAAATGAGTTCCAGATGTGCCTCCACAAATGGGAATGCTATTTTAATCAATATATAAATGCACAAAGAAAATACTTTTAAGGCGACAGTAACCACTAATGTACATTTCCATATATATCTTCTATAAAGGTACATTCTGGGAATTAAATTGTTACATCTCTTATATCTTTTCATGCTTCATTGAGTAGTCGGAAATCTGTATTGATCTCCTATTGGTAAAATATATTGTTTGTCATCTGATCGTTCGTGTCAGCCACCAGAGGTGCGATTTCTAGCTAAATTTCTAGAAATATGCCATTTCCGTGGCCGCACCCGAGCCTTTAAGCATTCTTTCTAAAAGAAATCCTAGAAAGATTGTTAACTCGGAGTTAAGTCTACTTTCTACGCTAAAGGGTAAAGTATTAACTCGGAAGTTAAGTCTCCTTTCTACGATAAAATCTAGAAAGTGTTAACTCGGCTTAGCGGCTAACGGTGTGGCTTTTTCCGATGCTAAAAGCAGAGGAAAATGCCGTAGTTGTTTGTGTCACACACTATATCGTAATGCTGCATTATGTATTTGATGTAACAATATCGTACTAGGGTGTTTATTTTGATCGTGTCAAAATTATTTAAATTTTCATCGGTGCCTTGTTTTTTTTAAGACCAATCGATGTACTGTTGCATTTTATCAATTTTAACAATATCGTGATTGTTCCTCATAAATTTGTATTTCTCCTAAATTTTTGATTAGGGTGGAATAGCGTAAAAATTTAAAAATCACGCTTTGAGTCACGTTTTAGCGAGAAATTTTCCGAGACAAAAAGTACAGCTAATTCCCACAACAGAAAACTTTAAAAGATGGGAATTGCCAGACACGAGCCAGCGCTGGAATATTTCTACAGCAGAAAAAAAGAAAAAAACATCCTGCTGCTGAAAGAAAAGATTGGATTGTGCGGCAAATATATGCAGATTTGAGGTCCGAAAACATCTGCCGATGGAAAGGTTCACTTCGTAAAGGCAAGCTTGTTTAAGGGATTCTAAATGACCTTCGTCAAATGTCAAAAATAAAAGAAGTAACTTCAATTTTTATTTAAATGTACATCCCTTCTTCTCCCGATAATTGTTGGCGTCGGCAATCAGATGTAAAATAAAAGAAGTAACTAAAATTTTTATTTAAACATAGCCCCAAAAACCCCTCTTCTCCCAATAATTGTTGTCGTCGGCAATCAAACGGTCAAATAAAAGGAACGTCAATTATTCTTTAATCGTATAGAAAAAAAACAAAAAAAACCCTCCCACTAATTGTCCTGGCCAATCGAAGTAAGACAGTAAATTATTAGTTAAACATAACCCAAATTACTATTCGAACGTACACCGAAAAAGACTCGCTCTTGTCAATCAAAATTAAAGAAATCTAGACTATTATTGTCCCATTGTCAAATCGAATATTATTTGGGAAAACCCAAATAATTTATAAACGAAAAAAAAAAAAAAAGAAAGTCAAATCGGTTTTCAATCAAATGGTAACCGATAAAAGTAACTTAAATTTTGATTTAAACATACACACGAACAAAAACAAAATGCAAAACTCTTTCTCCCAATAATTGTTGTCGCCAATCACCAAAAAACACCCACCCCTCTCACTAATTATTGTCAGCAATCAAATGTACACCACTACTAAAAGTAACGTAAACTACTATTCTTTAAACGGTTACACCCCTTCTCCCAATAATTGTTGTCTACAATCGTACACACATAAAAACACCCTTCCCAGAAATTAGTGTCTGGAATCAAATGTAAACCGATCAAAGTAAGACCACAACTTATTATTTAAACGTAACCCAAATTACTATTTGAATCTACACCAAAAAAACACCCGCTCTTGTCAATAAAAATTAAACAAACAACAACTATTATCGTCCCATTGTCAAAAATATTTATTTGTAGAACCAAAACCATAATTTATAAATGAAAGGAAGTCCAATCGGTTGTCCATCAAATGTAAACTGATAAAAGTAAAGGTTTTAAATTTTATTTAAACATAAACACACGCGCGCGAAAAAAAAAAAAAAAAAACACTTCTCCCAATAATTGTTTTCGGCAATCAAATGTAAACCTATCAAAGTAACGTAAATTATTATTTAAAGATCCATCATAAAACCCCGTTCTCTCTTGAATTTTGTCAATCCAATTTTACAAAAACAGTAATATTTTTTTTTTAAAAAAAAAAAAACACAAATTACTATTTGAACACACACCAAAAAAGACCCTTTGGTAAAAAAAAAAAAAAAAAACTATTATTATCCCATCGTCAAAAATATTATTTGGGAAAAATAATTCAGAAACGAAAAAAAGTAAACTTTGTAAACAAACCAAAAAAAAGTCAATATTAATAGAGAATCGCTATCCCGGGAACTATATATTAATGTGTTTTTCAGTTAGAAATCGCGCCTCTGGCAGCTGACACAAAGAATCAGATGACAACCAATATATTTAGAAAAAAATAT
>JAQFVV010009063.1:0-17946 GCA_028023455.1 Epiperipatus broadwayi | reverse complement strand
AAACATTTATCTTTTTAGTATGTCAAATAGTTTAATGAATATGAAACAGAGGGTAAGAAGAATATGAAAAATATTCAATAATTTCATGTTTTTCAGTTAACAAATTATTCTAAGAATTTTCATTTATTTTAAATAATGGTCACAAGAGAGCAGTTTAATTTTTTTCTTTGTATATATCAGTTAGAATGTGTACATAATTATATATATATATTGTAACTGATCCGGAGAATGTGACTTAACGTAAACTGCACTACGGTGCGCCATCTATTCATCTGATATATCGATGTATTCAATGTAATAAAATACGACAGCACAAAAGGTTAAAGAAGAAATTGCCTCTTATGAGATAGGAATATTACATCTATCTCTAAAGAAGAGCAATAAAACAAAACTCCATAGAAAAGAACTCGGTATCCGACTTATAATTCCTTCCATAGGCAAACGGAAGTGTGTGGCGTATGAGCGATTCTGCCCGTGGCGAATCAATATTACATCTACTAATCACACCAATATATCCAATCCATTGACCCAATTTAACCACTAAACAAATAACCTAAGATTACCCTCCCCTAATATAGCTTTACAAATCTATACAGCCATTCACGCCCGACTTAAGTTTAACATTTATATAATTTAACTTAACGGAAAACAAAAATCATAATAAAACTTAAAGAACAAAAAATAAATAAATGGAAATGATTTTACAAAATAAATACTTTAAATAAAATTATAACTAATTAATAAATAATGTTGGTCAGATAGAATAATATTGCAATTATTTAAATCTGGAAAGTTTTAATTTACTGTTCATAAATTTTAAAGTTCTTACGGATTATTTAAATAGTTCATCTTCATATATTCCTTGCCGTTTGAACGTGAATTCTCACGTCGTCCGAAGATTGGTATCCTGTTGGCCAATTTATTTATCCATCCGGAGATTTTTTAGTGTAGTTGGTCCTCAATGTGAAGCGATGGCTCATTTTTCTTCCTTTCTTAACAGAACTGAAGGGATTAAAGCTGCGTGCATCTTTTTCAATCCCTCAGCACTAACACCTAGCTGTTACATCGTAATAATCATCAATAACTAGTCACTAATTAATAATTTCCAAAATTTTTCCTTTTATACGTATTCGAAGGATTGACTTAACATTACGTCATCAATGAGATGATCCTTTTCGTTGAGGTCCGATTTCCAAATGGATTTATTTCATTTGCTGAAAGTTTCTATTGTTTTCTTATCTGACTGGTGTTTTTACATTTAAATGCGGAAGGCTGGTTTACATTTAACTAATTAACAATCATTTCCATTTCTGATTAATTAACCTGTTTTCCAAATCAAAAATATGTTTAAAGATAAATTTAAAGATATAATTTTATCTCCAAATCTTTTTAAAATTTAGTTTTAAAATACTTTTTCTTTAATAAATTTTTATTTTAATAATTTTTCATTATCTGATGCGATTTAATATATGAGTTTAAGATGATATTTAATTTCAATTTTTAATTCTTAAAGAAAATTTTTAAATGCGAACTTTTTAATTTACTTTCATGTTTAATAAATAAAATAAAAAAAACAACAACAATGTAGAACGTCATGTGCATCGTTAGAATGTTTATATAATATATATATATATTGAACCACCCACCTTCTTTATTTTATAATAATAACAATAGAAATATATTTTATTCTTCCCATATTAACACTTATCATATCTCTGAAGGTTTCTGGTCCTCAGGTAGAGTGAGAAATATTATTGGTAGCTTGCTGCCAATAATATAAACACGCAGCTACTAAACTAAAATACTGTCCAACCAAACACTTTATTTATTTTGAAGTAATCCCTTTAGGTGCCAGTTAATCACAGAGTAATTAACATGTTTACTCAACCAGCAACAAATTTAGTACCTGAAATCCCAGCTAGTTCATCAATTTGTAGCTGTCTTAAAAAAAAAAATCTCCGCTCACTCCAAAATTCTATTTTTTAATAATAATAAAGATTTACTGTATAATAAAACTTTGACATCATTAAAAAAAAATCCTTATTTTAAAAAAAATACTCCTTACTCTTTTAGTTTTAACTTAATCACTTCTCAATAACAATTAAATCTTTCAATTCTCACTTTATTAAACATATTATCTCATCATAAATGTGTATGTTTGTCTATCATCATAAATATTTCCAAGACAATTTAAATCATGTTTTTTCTTTAAATAATCGTTTTGTCTTATAATATAACATGCACATTCTTTTCATTTGAATAAATATTTTAATACATTATAAATAACCAAGAAAAATACAAAACATATTGAATTAAAATTCACACATACACAAAATTAATAATTCTGAATAAAAGTTGAACAATAATTTATCCTAAAGATAGTAGTCCATAAAGTTAAAAGTTTTTATTAATCTATCTATCATGGCTTAAAGGTCAAGAATTGGAGAATAGGAAAAATGAAACATTACCTAGGATTTGAATGTGATTGACATGAGTATGACAAAATGTAGCTTCTGTAGAATGTTGAGTCTAACCAGTTAGTGCTAAATTCCACGTAAATCTTTCTTTAATTTGCGATGTTATATGACACTCATGGATCTCATCATAGACACTCCACTGCTCCTTTGACTTCACCCAAACATAGTTTGTCCTTCGAACTATCTGCTGATGGTGTTGCAGAGAAGACTTTGGCTGGCTGCATGATACGATGGTTTTAGCAATGCATCATTTTGTCTGAATATTAACTTTTATAGTTTTCTTTTTGATTCTTTGATTCTAAATTTTTATTTTGACTAAAATTGATTAATTTTGAATTGAATGATTTTAAATGAATCTATGAATTTTGATTCTATAAATATTTCAAATATTTTTTAAAAGAATGAAAAAAATGGAATGTAGAAAAGAATGTTTTTTAAAACAATACAAAGTTCACTTCTTTTTTATATCCAGTACTTCTTATCTCATGGACTCATCATACTATTTAACTTCACTCTAACTGGGCTTCTATCTTTTCCTTATTCAGAATTTTTATACAACCACACATTTAATTGTTTCATTATAAGACAAAATGAACTCCATTTTTTTATTACACTTATTACTTTTATTATGAATTAATTAAAAGTAATATTAAATCTTTTTTTATTTCACCCTTTTCTTTTTCTTCTAAAAATCTTACCCTCCTTTTAAAATTGTTTTTTCCTTTAACCGTAAACCCCCTTACTCTAATCTTTTGTTTTCTCTTCCACTTTTAAAACCTTTATTTTACTTTAATTCTTCCATTTTATTTTTAAAGATGAAATTTATTAAATATTTTAGTTTTAAAGAATACTACACATTCGTTCATGATGCCTACCTAGGTACAATATATATATATAATCAATCAGTAATGAAGTTTTCTATTTAAAACTGTTTCTATTTTCTATTTTAATAAACTTGTTGTTGTTCTTTTTAAAGAGAGTAAACTAGAAAAATGTATTATTTAAAACAATTGCAAAAAAATAAAAAAGATTATAATTTTTTTAGTATTGTTTTAAAAACAACTTTTTTAAAATAATCATAAACCTGCCAATTTAAATAGTAAACTTACTTACTGAATTATTATACATATATGATTGTGTACACATCCTAGATATATATTTAGTATAGACATATTTTTTGTAATTAAGTTAATCCTATATATATATATCAACTATAAGTGTCCAGTCGATTTAAAGTATAATATAATTTACATTTTAAAAATAATACAGGTAACTTTTTTTATATTAAGTGCTTTTATTTACTGTGCATTAAAAAGAAATAAAGATAATTGTTTCTTCCACCCCAATTGGAGTGTTTAACTTAACTTGAAATAAAAGCATGAGGGGTCCAGAGATTAATTATATCAATTCCTATTTTTTAGAACAAGGGATTGGCTTAATTAATTTCTGGATCCCTCCCCATGTTTTTTTTTATTTTAAGTTAAATCTAAGAACTCCAATTGTGGTTGAAAGAAACAATTATTTTATTTTTTAGTGCGAAGTCAATAAAAGCATTTGATATTAAAAATTTTTTTTATCTCTATTATTGACTTTATGTATTTATGTAATTAAAAATAAAGCAAAATATCTTAAATATTTTATAAAATGTATTTTTTTAATTTTTAATCAAATTTATATGTTTAAATAAATAACTTTCTATTGTATAAGGCAGATAATCAAATGTACTATTAGCATATTTGATTAATAAAATAACTAATGTAAAAAACATTTAGAGAATTTTTCAGATTAAAATTTGTAAAAAGAAGAGCAAATTAATTTATTTCCCATGATTTCCATTAATGGTACTATATCTTATTGCTACCAGGTTAGAATTAATATCAGAGCTAAATTGATATGATGAGTAACTTGACCTAATCTCTGAACATATCATTAAATGAAAACCATGCAGGAGTACTGAAATACTTGAACTAGTTGCTTATTTTGAAAAGGTTATCCAATCACTATACTTATTGCTCTGGAATAACTTGTCTATATCAAATAAAAAAAATAATGAAGATACCTTTATTACCAAATCCATGAATATTTAATTTGTTGTACTGGAAAATTATTAAATTTATGCCAGGAAATAATTAAGTCAGATAAAAAATGAATGATAAAAGAAATATTTTACAATATTGGAAATAAATTTATATCTAGATGGAGTTTCTTGCAAAAGGACATTTTCCAATTTATTCTGTTAAATCTTCCATCACAGTATTTATAGCAATAAGTTCATTTAAAGCAGTCATTCTAATATTTAATTAGAAACATATTTAACCTTCACTATTTATGTTAAAGTATTAATATTTTTGTTATCTATCTTGGTATATCAAGTATATGCATGGATATATGAACAAACTATTCATTGTTACTTTAATATTTTTTTACTTAGTCTAGTATAGATATTCCATGCATGTTTTTAATGTTAATTATTTTAAAAATATTTTTTTTTTGCTTTTAATTACTTATGTAAAAGAGCAAACTTAGGGGGTAAGTTGGCATTAGCATGGGATTTGGGCATTTCATCATCAGATTTTCTATGGATGGATGAAGAAATGAAGGTTGGAATAGATTTAAGCCTGTTCATTAAAGTATGGAGATTTGCTATCTTAATATGAACTGAACACTGATTATATATATATATATATATGGCAGATGATAATCTGGACCAACTGATGAGTGCTGGTTTAGCACAAAATACTAATATTGGTGATTATTTATCTTTTCTACATGTGTGTAGTCATGTGTATCATAGTCTGAGATAGTGTTGATAGTTGATGGGTACATGAAAGTCTGAGTTCAAATTCCCTATATTTACAATTAGGCTCCAAGTATGTGAAGAGTGCCTGTATTTCAAATATTTACAAATTAAGTCTGCATTCTGCCTATTCCTCTTCTATGTATTTAAATGGATAAGGTCCTACACATGAAGGGTCAGAGTGACTTGAGTTCAACATAGGCATGGCAATAGTATTGGCATCAGCATGGGATTTAGGCATTTCATCATCAGATTTTCAGGATGGCTGAAGAATTGGAGATTAGGGTAGATTTAAGCCTATCCATTAAAGTATGAAGATTTGCTATCTTAATATAAACTGAACACTGGTTACATATATATATATATATATATATATATATATATATATATATATATATATATATATATATATATATATATATATATATATATATATGGGTGGGAGATGATAATCTGGATCAACTGAAGATTGCTGGTTTAGCATGAAATAGATATATTGGTGATTATTTATCTTTTCTACATGTGTGTAGTCATGTGTATCACTAGTATGAGATAGTGTGGATAGTTGACAGGTACTTGAAAGTCTGAGTTCAAATAGCCTATATTTATAAACAAAAGTTTTTATAAACTTGAACTTCCTGGAAATTTTTAGCAGAACTATTCACTTAGTCTAAAATATAAATTATTGCTTACATTTTTTAAAATAATTATATATTTAGGCATTATTATTAATTGCTTAGTTGTTTTGTTAGTTATTCTGTATGCATTTTTTGGTAGATTGTTGATTAAAAGGTAGTTTATTATATTTATTTATTTTTATTTATAAAATATAGGGAATTTTATTCTGAAATTTGGTTACAAACTCATATGATAAGATTAAAAGTAGGATACATTAAATGGTATTCAAAGAGAGAAAAGGTTCAGTGATGACACATCTTGCATTACATAACCTAAGATGACTACAGTGATCCATAGGAGCAATAGGAAAAATCCAGGGCTTTGTATCTTGGAGATAGGTGACTAAGCTTGCCTGACTTGAAATGTACAAAAATGACATCAAAGTTTTGTCCATACAAAATTCATGGCATTACATAGGTAAATCAGACCTTAATGAATGTCAATGTCCTCATATCCTGGATCAAAAGATATAGGCTTGAGGAAAAGCCAATTAATAGTCAATCGAATGGATGCAATTAAATCAGTTTTTTTATTGTTTCTAGTATAGGCAGTTTCTATCTGGATATAAAAGGGATTATCCTAAGGGAGATATTGTTTTATCTGTGTTTTTAGTTGTGTTTGAATTAGTTCAAGGGAGTATAAAAAACTATATTTAACAGTTTGGAATGTATGATGCCATCTTTTTTTGAATAAAAGAGAAATAGATAATTTCCTTGGGATATGAATAATGGCTGAATTTTTAATTTAAAGTATTTCCTGACTATATATATATATATATATATATATATATATATATATATATATATATATATATATATATATATATATATATATATATATATATATATATATATACACAAACCAAGCACATAACATATATGTATATTTTACAATTTCCTTTTGGAAATATAGCAATATAGCTGATTCATTCCACTCTTTGCTTTTGTTCCATATATTTAAATCAAAATTTGTTTGATTCTTTGGATAATTCTCATTATCACCATTGGATCCACCACCAACAGAATACTTGATTACCATAGTAATAATTTTGTTCATATATAAATGTCTACAAAAATGTGAAGACTGAATGTGAATATCATTGTCATTATTTTTTCATAATAATATTATTAATTTTATTAAAATTATATATATATATATATATATATTGAACCGTTTTACATATGTATGGTTCAAATATATTGGCATTTGGTAATGTTTAAAAAGCTTTATAAGAAGTAAATTTAAGACTTGCAACTTAATTTTCTTTTTTAGTTAGTATGATTTATTTTTTTAGATAACATACAGTGAAAGTTATTTTTGTTTCCAATTATTTATTTAATTAAAAATAATAATAGTTAAAATTGTAGGGACTAAAAAAGTCATGCAGATTACTAATCCAGATAAACAAAAAGAAAGAAATTCTAACCATAAAAGAGTAAAAGATTATGATAATAAATTTTTTTTTTAACTATAATTAAAGATGGCTGAAATAATTTATAAAAAATAAACTTTGTAGTTAAAAATACAAAATAAATGTGCATGATTATTATCTTGTATTCTGATAAAAAAAACAACAACTAATATATGCACAGAAGTCTAAGAGCTGACCCAAGACTATAAAAGGTCAGAAAAACTTAAATTGGGTCTGGTCTGTTGTTTTTTCCTATTGGCTGGTCCTGAATCATGAAGAATCCAGGACCACTCCTTCTATGCTGAAATATTTGTTATGCAGAAGTGGACTGGAGTTTTTGCCAACATTGTTCATCATGATGGCATCAACACAAAACGCTTTTGTGACTTTACTTAGGACAGACCAAGAACAATTTAAAACCAAAGGCCATGATCTCATTCTACATTCCAATAAAAACCATGCATGGTATTATTGACAATCTACATAAACTCACTAAGCTGACTGGTAAGATTATTCATAGCTGATTTGTGACTAAATTAAGTGTTTGCAAACTAACGTAAATTATAAGTTTATAATATACTACCAATAGAGACATTCACTATATTATTCAAGAGACTTTCAGTTATAACCTTCTAGAAGAAACTTAAGAAGTGAACATTAATTGTTAAATTGTTTTAATTATTTTACCTAACGATCTGGATTGGCATGTGTGTATTCTTTTCATTTATCATTAAATATTTTAATTTGTATTAATAAAATATTTCCCTTTAGTATTAACTTCATTGTGTGGTAATAATGTTATTTTATTATAATTTAAATGTATACCTATTCAAATATTTATTAATTCAGTGTGGTAAATATTCGAAAGAAAAATTCATATAAACGTTTAAGTAACCTTAAATGTAATTCTCTGTTTTTCATTTATTTGCTTCGAAATTATGGGATACGAGGAAGTTAGGAGTATATAAACTATGGTGTCTTCTTTTATACATTAAAACTAACTTCATCAGCAACTCAAAATTTCAAATATTATTAGGCCAGTTAATCGGGAAATATAACTATGTTCTTGAAATATCCGAATTTGTAAATGATCAGAATATATTTCCTTTCCATAGTTTGATTAACTTGCACTTTCGAGTGCATAATAGAAGGCCTAAATTCAACAGTTAATATAAATTAGTCTGTGAACAGTGCAATATATATTGTAACCTCTTCAACTACACCTATATCATTTTATACACATATAAATGCCCAGGTGCCAATTCTATACAAGATAGAATAAAATTTATAATTTAGGTTATGTCTCTAATTATGGATAAAACTCTTATTATAGTAATAATCTACAGCTTAGCTCAGTTGGGGATCATAGGGTCTTGTGGTTATCTAGAATGCAAATGGAATGAGAGAAGCATTTATAAACAATAATTATATAATGTTTATTTAGTTATACTATAGGTACTTACTTAAATTATCAAAAGAAAGCAATTTTTGAATTAAATCAAGAATCATGATATGTTCAATTCTCCCACCATCCAAGTACATGCTACACCAATCATGCCACTCATATAATATGTTTGGGGATCACTGTAACATTAATTAATCTAGACATTTGATTTAGATTGCACAGCTATACCAATGTTTATTTAAATGATGAAATAATCTCAGGGATCTATTATATGAAAAATAATTCAATCCTATTATAAGGAATAAGGAACTTTTGCTAAACTGACAATTCTTATAATGAAATAAAAAATAGACAATGATAGAGATCAGGTGCATTTTTATCTCACATCACCATCTATTTTAAACAAGGTAAAATCTTTATTTTGGCATTATACAATGTTTGGATCAATTAATTCAGGATTATTCAACTAAAGGTCATATACTATTAAACTGATAAGTAATACAATTAGATTATGTTGAACGAATGTGCGTGTGGAAATAGTCAATCGAATGTATATGATAAAATAATTTAGGAGAATCTTACTTCAATAAACATTTATTACAAGATGCATTCTTTTACAAACACATTGATATTGATTTAATACTAATTTCACATTAACTGCAAACTTGACTAAATAAGATTTAAATTACATAAATCCTATACACTTAATATTTGGAGGCTCTTCCTCTCATCTGTTATTTCAATTAATATTTATAATTCTACCAAAAATACAAAATAATTATATATTTATGTACCAATGCTTATATCATCTATTCACATTCGGTGCTCTCAATGAACTAAGAAAATTGTATCAAATAATCAACTAATACCATTGAAATTATTTCCCTATGCCTATAAATTTATACTTATTATATAAAATTAATTAATAATTTTATTAAAATTAGCATTAAATAAAGTAAAATTTTATAATCCGATATTACATTCATACCGGGAGGGTATATTGTCAGTAATAATTATAAATAAAATAATGATAATGTAGGTGATATGGTTTGACAAGCTACTTAGAACTTACCAGCGATGGTCTCCCTCCATATCTCTAAGTTTATCATAACTCCAAATGTGTGCGCATTTATAAATTTACAATCGTAACACATTTATTGATTACATTTTCTATCGGTATTACTTGCGGAATGAATAAACTTCACAATACAGACAGTACAAGAGCCAATCTTTAAATTATTAATCCAACTTCAAGTATAATACAGAAATCTCTAAAACATTTTCTGAAATAACTAACATATACTTCATAACAATAAATACATGGAATGAAGAGAGAGAGAGAGAGCAAAGTGCTAACAAATAAATATTCGCATACGGACACATGAGGGTTAACAAGACTTCAAACATCAATTTAATTCATCAACTTAGTAACTACCAACCTTTCTGACACAAATGGTGTGGAACCTGCCAATTAATCATAAATAAATGGGGCATCTCCCACTTTACTTTAAGGAATATAATCATCACATCATATACATCAAATAAGAAAATATACTACGACCCATGGCTCAATAGATAAATAAGTAAAATGAGCGTTACTCAATCTGAATAGCATGATTAATTCTTTCAATCACCTCTCCAATCATAAGGTATCTAAGGAATTTCATATAGTACAAATCCATAAACAGATAAACTCTTAAATTTTCACAATCTTTAGCCCATAGCACTAGCCACAACTGATAGAAAACAAATAAGCATAAATTTAAATCTTATAAAATAGCTTCTAATAGCGAGCACACACACGAATATATCATGTATGAAATCTTTTCAAAATCACATCAGACAATAAAATGTTATATTAGCATTAACTAAATTATAAGTGAATCTAATACCTATGAAAAATTATGAACAGAATGTGCCCGTAGCTCACAATGATAAGACGAATAAACAAATATTAAAACATATAAACATTACTCCTGCAGGATAAACATGAATTTAGCAAAACAGCAATAACCTCCAATGTTCTTAGGACTTCCTAATGGCCATTATAAACAGCTTTTGCACATATTCAAATCAATTTATCTTTCATAAACTCTCCAAAGCTCAGAAAGATCATCCAAATAAATGTTTATGATTCATGCTATTTCAACTTTGTTCCATCTTAACTTCCAGCATTTAATAAAATTTAATAACAATCGAGATCAGGGTTATTTAGCCATCCATGCTTATACATATTTCTGATAAATAATTATTAAATATCATTAAGTCACACATTCTATCACTCATATATAGGTGTGAATGGTAAGGTAATTTAGTATACATAATTACTCCAAAAATGTAAAGTATTAGATTGAATAATTTCTTCTTTTCAGCCTTATTTTACACAATAAATATAGAAAACTTATTAAATGAGAATCAATAAAATATTCCATTATACAGTTCAGCATAACTTTTCCAATTATTATCATTATTGTTAATTTATGTAATTCCAGTATTACACTATTTATTATAAATAAGTTATAGCAAAATTGTATTAGCAATTTTTATATAATATCCATGCATTATGAATAAAAGCAAATTCAAATTGTTAGTCAATAAAAGTTGGAACTGGTGTACATTTAAATGTTTAGCCTTCCATATTGCACAATTCTATCATGTATCCTTCACAATTACACAGTGGCATTTATGCTTGAGTAGCATGAGTGAAGTTTCCTTAGTATAAAGGGAATAATAAAGAATTTAATGAAAATATTAAGTTCACTTGTTTTATTTTTTTTTTCTTAGAAAAATATTTCACCTTCTCTAAAACTTTTCTGAAGTCTTCTGTCTACTTAGCCATGCCTCTTTTTTTTAGTTATAATGAGACCAACAATATGCAATAATTTATTACTTGTAAAAAAAATGCTAGGAATAGAATATTGAATATATATATAAATAACTACAACCATTAAATGTCTGTATTTTTAAATTATATAATAATAATTCAAACAAATATATTTAACACAGTATTCAAAATTAAATAATATATTCTTTACCAGAAGTACTTTCAATTGTTTCACTGACAATCTTTATCAACTGTTAATACAAACATACAAAAAATAAAAACTTGCATTACCCATCATTCAATCTATTCAAATTTCCCACAATTCTGTTGTCTTTATATTAGCCGATTGTTTATTCATCAAACCACCTCTATTCCTAGATATCATCATTGCCTCTTTAATTTTACATTTTTCACTACACCTTTCAATTTGAATAATTTTTATATCTCTATTATTAAATTTAAAACCATAATTACATGTTTTATTATGATCAAATATAATTGATGAAGTATTCATATTTACTGAAGATATATTTTCTTTCTGTACATATTTATATAATGTCTTATGATCATTATATCGTTTTTGTAATGTACATTTGGATTCCCCTATATATTTTATTCCACAACCACATTCCAACATATATATAACAGAACTTAATTCAAACTTAGAAATCTTGGCTTTGGAGTTATTTATCATATCATTTATATTATTTGAAGAGAAAAAAGAAATTCTACACAAACCACTAAAAAGTTTATAAATTAATTTAGCTTGTTGATTAGATATAAAAGGAATAGAAATCCATTTATCACTTTTTAATTTACTTAATATTTTCTTATTATTACTCTTATTTTGATTATATTTTGTAATTGTATTATAAATAATATTCCTTCCATAACGAACATTCAACATATCAGTAATATATACATTAATATTTTCAATTTTATCACTAATAAATTTGCACAAATAATCATTTCTAAATAAAAATGACTTCAAACCAGCTAATTTATGACTCATATGAACTTTAGAATTATATGGAATATAACCCCTAATTTCCACAGGCTTTAAAATCATATTATAATCAAACACATTATTATTTCTTTTAATAAATATATCTAAAAACTTTATAGAATCTTCCTTCTCTTCATTTAACACCCATTTTACATTATTAATCATATTTAACTCATTAAACAAATTAACTATTATTTCATTATGTGCACATATAAATACATCATCAACATATCTACAATATACTTTAATTCCTTTATATTTTATCTGAGACAATATCTTAACCTCATAATTAGAAATAAAAAAATTACAAAGCTGTGATACCACCGGAAGACCCATTGGCCAACCAAAATTCATTTTATAAAAGCAATCATTAAACCTAACATATATATTATCATTCACAAATCTTAATATTTTAACAATAAAATTCCTAATATTAATATATATAGATTTTAAAAACAAAGCTCTTTCAATAATCTCTATTGATTCAATACGATTAATTGAACCATACATTTCAGATATGTCAAGTGTACACATAACATCATTATTATCAATTTTTATATTTTTAATCCTATTAATAAAATCAAATGATGATGAAATCGTATAATCTCCAAATCCAAGCACATCTTGCATTATTTTTTCAATATATCTACAAGCATTATAATAAAAAACACCACCAAAATCAACAATTACTCTTAATGGATAACAATTTTTATGCAATTTTATATTTGCAAAGATTCTTGGAAACACTGCAGACGACGATATAAACTGTAATATGTCTTTGCATCAATAACTTTTTTCTTTTTAGCAGTCATTAAAATGTCATTAATAAATTTCATTCTATATGTATCAATATTATTTAATTCACTTTTTTCAAAACAAAGCTTCTTCATTTGATCCATAATTTTCATATTATATTCATCCTGTTTCATTAGGCACATCCGTAAACCCTTGTCCTCCTTCAAACAAATTAATTTATTACTTTTTAAAAAATTTTTAAATTCATAAATTTGTTTTAACCAAACATTATCATTTTGCTTATCAAATGTTTTATTTTTTATTTCATTAATTATTTTATTCCTATCATTTAAATCACAATTTATAACACCAAACGAATATTCAATCGCCGCATTTAATTCAATACTAGAATCTTTCCAACCTCCACCGACGTATTTAGATCCAAAATTTAAAATATAACGCTGATTAAAATTCAAATCAACTCCAGAGATATTCACATAGTTTTGATCACTAAAATTTCTTGGAAACTTTTTATTATACAAATGTTCAATTTTCCTATTAAATTTATCAATCATTTTTGAATGCAAATTATTAAAACGTATTTGACAAATCTGTTTATATTCATATAAATAATCAATATTATTAACGTAAATAAAATGATTTAATGTTCTTAAATACCTTCTATTATAAAACAGCAAATACTTACATTGGTCAATTATATTAGGAAGTATTATATTTTTTAGATCATCCATAGATCTCACACTCAATTTACATAACTTATTTATTTTAATACAACAACAGTTAGGAAACACTTTAAAAATCCGACATGAAATAATAGTTAATTTGTTTAATGAGTTAAATATGATTAATAATGTAAAATGGGTGTTAAATGAAGAGAAGGAAGATTCTATAAAGTTTTTAGATATATTTATTAAAAGAAATAATAATGTGTTTGATTATAATATGATTTTAAAGCCTGTGGAAATTAGGGGTTATATTCCATATAATTCTAAAGTTCATATGAGTCATAAATTAGCTGGTTTGAAGTCATTTTTATTTAGAAATGATTATTTGTGCAAATTTATTAGTGATAAAATTGAAAATATTAATGTATATATTACTGATATGTTGAATGTTGGTTATGGAAGGAGTATTATTTATAATACAATTACAAAATATAATCAAAATAAGAGTAATAATAAGAAAATATTAAGTAAATTAAAAAGTGATAAATGGATTTCTATTCCTTTTATATCTAATCAACAAGCTAAATTAATTTATAAACTTTTTAGTGGTTTGTGTAGAATTTCTTTTTTCTCTTCAAATAATATAAATGATATGATAAATAACTCCAAAGCCAAGATTTCTAAGTTTGAATTAAGTTCTGTTATATATATGTTGGAATGTGGTTGTGGAATAAAATATATAGGGGAATACAAATGTACATTACAAAAACGATATAATGATCATAAGACATTATATAAACGTGTACAGAAAGAAAATATATCTTCAGTAAATATGAATACTCCATCAATTATATTTGATCATAATAAAACATGTAATTATGGTTTTAAATTTAATAATAGAGATATAAAAATTATTCAAATTGAAAGGTGTAGTGAAAAACGTAAAATTAAAAGAGCGGAAGATGATATCTAGGAATAGAGGTGGTTTGATGAATAAACAATCGGCTAATATAAAGACAACAGAATTGTGGGAAATTTGAATAGATTGAATGATGGGTAATGCAAGTTTTTATTTTTTGTACGTTTGTATTAACAGTTGATAAAGATTGTCATTGAAACAATTGAAAGTACTTCTGGTAAAGAATATATTATTTAATTTTTGAATACTGTGTTAAATATATATATATATATATATATATATATATATATATATATATATATATATATATATATATATATATATATATATATATATATATATATATATATATAAATTACAAATGCTAGCTAATAATAAATAAAATAAATAACTTTTACATTTTAAAATGAAAGATTGTATGCAATAAATAATTAATGAAAAAAATCATATTAACTAACAGTGTGTGTGTATCTGTCTTTTCATTAATCCAGAGGTCTATTGATGACTGAGCTATTAACAATATGTATAGCAAAATAAATAATGTTATTGCAAGATGGATATTCTGAGTGATAATTAGAAATATGAATGAAGTGTGAAGTGTGGAATGATGTGAATGGACTTGCACCCACATATACAAGTTAGATCTTGGAATGGCAATAAACAATAGATTATAAAATTAATAAACAAGCACTCATTATGGCCTTACAGACAAACAATACTCATTCCCTAGTTTAGCTTTCATACCAACAACTCCTGATATAATCCATTCTCTTCTCCCACTATTAGATACACATAAAAAAATTAATGATTGGTACACTCCAACTAACATCCTAAGAACTTTTCAACCGAATTATACATAGAGTTGTATCACAATTCATTTTTTTTATATCAGGTATCCCTGACCACTATTGATACAATGTGAACTTCCTACATTTCTTCATGGTGCCAATCTGGGAGGTCACAATATATATATATATATATATATATATATATATATATATATATATATATATATATATATATATATATATATATATATATATATATATATGTGTGTGTGTGTGTGTGTGTGTGTGTACATGATTTGCATCCAAGTAAAATAAAAATGCATGAGGTTTTAAGCAAATATATGACTGTATTTTCAGGAAGCTAGTCTATATTCAACTCATCTTGAGTTTTGTTTAAATATAATTGTATAATCATTTGGTTTGGAGATCATTAGATATTTAAGGACCAAAGTTATAGTTTGAGTATTATATTCCACTAATTAAACCAAGATACGTTCACTTGTCTCAATTTATATAAAGAATTTTAGATTTTGACTTATATTCTACAACAATGATAAACCATAGATACTACACATAATTATTGGTTGGTAAACCAACTATTCTTAGATACCCAAGAATGAAAGCCTTTATATTTTGACATCTGATTAACCAAGAGCATATTGGTTTTTTCAAACTTTTAGAGAAACATGTTAAAGAAGTTTTATTTTGCAATAGGTTGCTTAATAGCTGTTTAATTGTTTTTCTTTATATATAAATTATGTATGTTAGGTTTTTATTCTGATGATATATTGAACTAGTGACATAAATTAAAATTATTTTATGAAGGAATTACAAAAAACAAAAATATAAAAGATTTATAATGAAATTGCTAGCTCAAAACTATAATATTATCTGTATTATAAAATAGTTGAAATCTGCTTAAATACAATTTTAGACAAAGAAGATCCAAAACAAAAATGCTAAAATAGTTACAAATATTATATAATGTCAATTCAAATGATATAATATGCACTAAAGTATTTATATCTAAAAATCAAAGTTAAACATCTACCTGTTTTACTGCTTATATTTATTCCAGATGCAGTTTTATTTTGCATTTAAAAAAGAATAAAATATTTTTGTGAATCAAATCACATTAAACTTCATTGGCAAATGAGATCAAGTGATATAACTTTAATGACAGTTTTTACTAAAAGAAAAGAAGGAAGTTATCTTTCTCTATCTTAAATCTGCCTTAATGTACAACATCTTGTTGAAAGATAAACAGACATATTCTCTCTAAATAAAAGAAGCCACATTTTCTACAAGGATATACCTAAACTATATTGATACAATTTAACAATAATGAATTCTATCACAATTTTTTTTCAAAAAGAATAATCATCTATTTGGTTTGTCAGACTTCTCAAATGCACAGTCACTGTAATTAAAGCAGCCATACAGTACTATTTCTAGTTATAATCTTCTATTTCAATTTACAATCATTTGTAGTATTTTATACCTTTTTATTTAATGTTTTAAAATGACTCATAATAATAAAATAATTTTAACATGATAATCTGTGCTCAAGTTATGCTTTAAGTCTAGCCTGCTCAAATATTCCCTTGTTTATTTACTTTTGGTTTATGGAATTCCCAAAAAAATTTGCTCTCATTACAATCCTGCATTTTTTTACAATATTTATCTTTAGTTCCTGCTTGATCATTTACTTTTATAACAATTACAATCCGCACCTAAAGAAGAGTGTAGAGTAATACGACTCGAAATACTGTGTAATTGCTAATCTTTGTCATCTATTTGTATGTTATTACTAACAAATTGTTTGTATTTGAAAAGTTTAAATAAAGTTTAAAATTTTCTAATACGGTACATTCAACATTTAATGATATATGATGGAAATAGACCAACATTTTATCACAAGAAATATCATTTCATAGATAGACAACTTCCATATTTTCCTTTTTTATTTATTTCATAAATAATTTCATATAAAGATACAATAAAAGACAAATAACCACCAAGATGCATTTCGTGCTGAACCAGCACTCATCAGTTGGGCCAGGTCACTTATAAAAGTATTATTTAGGTTTTTATTACAACTCTAAAATCTGTCTACTGTTAATATTTATTGACTATTTTTTACTACTAAATTTTTTGGTGCCAATATCCAAATATTAAGTAAGTGTTAGCTATATATATTCTAACTTTGCTCTCGTGCAT
>JAQFVV010009062.1:0-17955 GCA_028023455.1 Epiperipatus broadwayi | reverse complement strand
ATATATGTAAAATAAATAAAATATCCGTTAATTAAAAACAATATTGTAATTATAATTGAAATAATATTTTTAACGGTTTATAAACAATTACAAACAATCTTAAAATCCGCAGAAGTACTTTCGGTTACTTTCTAACCTGCCTCAACTGCCATTAAATTCAAAAAGCAAAAGCGATTCATGGAATTTGAATTGATGACGTTTGCTTCCGCTTTTGGTTTTTGAATTTAATGGCAGTTGAGGCAGGTTAGAAAGTAACCGAAAGTACTTCTGCAGATTTTAAGATTGTTTGTAATTGTTTATAAACCGTTAAAAATATTATTTCAATATATATATATATATCGTTAGAAATCACCAGTAACCACATAAACATTCACAGTAAGGATAGTCATCAATATTTTTCGCTGCTATCAAGGTAACATTCACACCTTTTTAATAGCAAGAATGGAAATCCATTCTCACATAATAGTCCATTGAATATATACAGACACTTGAAGATTGCAACTTGACTACAGAGTATGAAATATTGATACAATGAAGTTTAAATAAACCTCTTTAAACATGAAATAAACATTTGCAGACTAATAAATAGTCAACTATAACATTACATACTGCAATACTTTTAAATTACTCATGTATTATTTATTAACAAGTGAAATAATGCTTAAAGCTAAATGGGATAATTAGTAACCATTAGAAACCACCAGTAACCACATAAACATTCACAGTAAGGATAATAATCAATATTTCTCATTGCCGTCAAGGCAACCTTCACACCTTTTAATAGCAAGAATGAAAATCCATTCTTAATAATGGTCCATTGAATATATACAGACATTTGAACATTGCAACATGAGTACAGAGTATGAAATATTGATACAATGAAGTTTAAATAAACCTCTTTAAACATGAAATAAACGTATCACTGTAATGCAGACTAACAAATAATCAAATATTACAAGAAAATGTGGTGAAACATTATCAATATCAATTAACAGAAAATCCACTCTTACAAACTGATATCTTAATTTTAATTCTCATCATCATCCTGCTCAAATTTTTTTCTGTAGCTAAAACTCTTTTGACTAGAGCTTATAATTTATCTGATAAAGAACATCTTGTTCAAGAAATAAAATTTACAAAAAAATATTCTATTTTCTAATAATTATAGTAAAAATATCATATGTACGGCTTTACATAGCATTGATACTAAAAGGAAAAAGAGGATAGAATTGGCAATTCCATCTTTCAATAGAGTAATTTTACCTTATATTAAAGGGGTTACTGATAAAATCAGTAGAAGACTATCTTGTTTTAATATAAAGACTACATTTTCTACTGACAAAAACATTGGTGATTTTTTTCCACAAACCTAAAGACAGAATATTTTTGGAACACTAAGGATTTTATGAAATTCCATGTTTGCAGTGGTCAAGAAGCTATGTAGGTCAGTCTAATAGCTGAATAAATGTCAGAATTAAGGAACATAAAAATGATTTTAATCAAAAAAGTAACTCATCAGTTTTTATTTTCAATGTTTTAGAAATTGGTCACAAACCTGACTTTGACAATGCAAAAATCCTTGCTAATTTGGAGAGAGATGATTTGAGAACCATGAGAGAGTCAATTGAAATATTCAAGAGACCTACTGTTTTAAATAGAGCCAATGAAGCACAATGTATTCCAGCCAAATGGAAACTTCCCATTTTATCAATGTCTTCTAATATTGACTTTAAATTAATGGGTGGTAAAATTAAGAGAAATATACATTTTGATAAACCTCATATTCTGAATACTACACTATTTTAAGCTGATTCTCATGCTTCATCTGGCACTCAGTCATATTACAGATTGAGATCAAATAAATTTTCTTTCAACAGTTTACCTTGACAATGGTGGATGCTAGTTCATCGAAATATCAGCATATAATAGAGAATAATACATGGTTTTACTCAAAATATAATTTATTTACATCATACAATCGTGAACACATTAAATAATATATATATATATATTGTAACAGGATATATATATATTACATTTAATTTTTTTTGTAGATATCTAATAATGAGTTAAATGCACAGACATTCAAAATGCACAAATAATGAGTTATTAATTTATTAATAAGTTTCGTTTAAATATTGAAAATAAAATAAGCTAAAACAATTTACAAAATCTAAGCAAAGATTCCAATTTTAAAATAAAATCACAATAAAAAACTTTTAGTCTTAAAAATAATGATGAGAGTGATTTTATTTTATACAAAAAATAAAATTACAAACAGGTCATTAGGGCAAAATGATCATTAAAAAGATTACAAAAAGATTACAAAATAGATAAGATTCCAATTTTAAAATAAAATCACAATAAAAAACTTTTAGTCTTAAAAATAATGATGAGAGTGATTTTATTCTATACAAAAAATAAAATTACAAACAGATCATTAGGGCAAAATGATCATTAAAAAGATTACAAAAAGATTACAAAATAGATAAGATTCCAATTTTAAAATAAAATCACAATAAAAAACTTTTAGTCTTAAAAATAATGATGAGAATGATTTTATTCTATACAAAAAATAAAATTACAAACAGGTCATTAGGGCAAAATGATCATTAAAAAGATTACAAAAAGATTACAAAATAGATAAGATTCCAATTTTAAAATAAAATCACAATAAAAAACTTTTAGTCTTAAAAATAATGATGAGAGTGATTTTATTCTATACAAAAAATAAAATTACAAACAGATCATTAGGGCAAAATGATCATTAAAAAGATTACAAAAAGATTACAAAATAGATAAGATTCCAATTTTAAAATAAAATCACAATAAAAAACTTTTAGTCTTAAAAATAATGATGAGAATGATTTTATTCTATACAAAAAATAAAATTACAAACAGGTCATTAGGGCAAAATGATCATTAAAAAGATTACAAAATAGATAAGAGTCAAAAGAAAGAAACAAAAGACTTGCTTTTCTTACCCAATATATATATATATATGCACATAGACCACAGAGGAAAAATTACCAAGGAACCAATGAAATACATTTATGAAATATGACAGATAGATCCAAGGATTACAAGATAAGATGCTTCCGGACCATAAAAAGAAAAATTAAAAAAAAAGAAGGGAATTTTTTGTTTGTTGTTGTTAAAAAAGAAATCTAAAAGTAAATCAAAATAGGAGAGTTGTTGTCATTGCCACAATGGAATCCATTTGATCAAGCTTTGCTTAGTCTGGTAGGCTGAAGGAATTTTTCATCTTCATGTATCCCAGGATCAAACCACCAGAACCATTTTCATAAAAGATCATGGTCCACAAGAACTCTTGTATAAACTCAGGAGATCTTCATCATGAGGAACTATCCCAGAGAAAAAAGCAACATATAAATTATTAACAATAGAATGAATTATAAATTTTTTTTGATTTAAGATCTCTGAACTTTATTTTTCTTTAAATATGAAATATTAAGTAATATAATGAATTATCAACTTTCTCTGATTATCAAAGCTGAACTTCATTTTCATAAATTGTGCATTTGAATTTACCAATGTTAAAAGGCTCTTATCTAAAATTCAAATGTAATCTTCATAAAAATATAATATATGTTTTAATATAAATGCTTAGTGTAAGACCTGTTGGTAATATGGCAGGAGTTGTTGATCGTAAACCTAAATTTTGATATAAAAGTGAATACATATCATTATTTGTGCATTATTTGATTTTAAAATAAATTAAGTACATTAAAAAAATTTAAAGAATAAATTAAATTATTAAATTGCACTGAATTGGAGTTGAGTGTAGATGTCTGCATAGATTCATTAAAGTTTATGTTACTTTAAGTGGGTTTAATTTTGGACTGTTTGTGTCACAAATGAGATGAGGGTAGTGGAGGGATATATGGATGTTTACATCAATGTAATATAAAGCATTTTAGCACACATTATAAATTTTCTAGGCTCAAATGATCTGGTGGCACCCTGTAAGGTAGTTAGAGTAATAGTTCCCCCCTAATTGTTATAATATATATATATATATATATATATATATATACATATATATTGATATATATATATATATATATATATATATATATATATATATATATATATATCAAGATTAATATTTCAGCACTGGTCTATTAATTAAATGAAATATTCTCAATGCAAAGCACAAGCTACATTTTTTAAAAGAAAAGGGTGGTCCATCTTTTTTCTTTATCTAAATTTATATACAGAGGCTAATATTAAGCACTTTGGAGAGAAATCATGAAGATTTTAAATCAAATGTGTTACTTTAATAAAGTTATATTTCAAATTACTTTATGTTATTTTAATTGGCATTTGATAACGTTTTCAATTTACAGCTGGATACCAAATCAAATAATGAAATATGTAAATATAAACTTTCCAACAGTTAATATCACATAATACACCAAGATTAATTTTTTAACATTAGTCTGTTAAATAAGTAAAATAATCTCAATCCAAAGCAGAAAATATGACTGATTTTTTCTTTAAACAGTTTTACCTTTTAATTATGCTTATAATAAAAAAAAAAATTGGAAAAAAAATATTTATGAAACAAACACATTTCTTAACAGAAGTATGATGGATGCACTTGTAGACTGTATGTTACAAAACCACATTGTAGTGATAGTGGGGTTTTTAATGTTTTTCTTCTTTATTAAAATAAAAAGACTAATGTATGATAAAATAAAAGGAATTAAAGACAAGATATATAGCAAATGGCATAGTTTGAAGGTCAAATTTTTGAAATAAAAATTTGAACAATTAAAAAAGATTAGATTGTTAAACATGCAAAATTTGAAACTACTGACAAATAATTAGGAAGTAATAGTAGAATGAATAAAGTGCTAAAAAAATGTTTATTGTAGAACAATTAAGACCAGAAAAAAAATTGTGTAATTATAATAGGTAACAAGATATACTGCATATGTCTATATAAAAATGATGACAAAACAATGGATAAAAAAATTCTTTTTAAAAAAAGTAGATTTGTAAACCATTAAAAAAAAAGAAAGTATAGTTCAGGAATGAATAAATTTAAGATCATGAGAAACAAAAGATACAATAAAAATAAATTAAAATTGTTTTAATCTATCTATCTATCTATCTATCTATCTATCTATCTATCTATCTATCTATCTATCTATCTATCTATCTATCTATCTATCTATCTATCTATCTATCTATCTATCTATCTATCTATCTATCTATCTATCTATCTATCTATCTATCTATCTATCTATCTATCTATCTACCTACCTACCTATCTGTCTGTCTGTCTGTCTGTCTCTCTATCTATCTCTCTATCTATCTATCTATCTATCTATCTATCTATCTATCTATCTATCTATCTATCTATCTATCTATCTATCTATCTATCTATCTATCTATCTATCTATCTATCTATCTATCTATCTATCTATCTATCTATCTATCTATCTATCTATCTATCTATCTATCTATCTATCTATCATTAAAATACAAATCACTCCTATCACATTCACACATAATATTTTGAACAAAATCTTTTTTATAACCATTTCATGATTCGTTTTTTATAATTTCTAATTTAAAAATTACTTTATAATAATAAAGCTTTATACGTCTTGTCTGCATCCACTCTTATTAAACGATCAATTTAAATCCTCTTTCTTTCTTTCTGTTTTGCCTTTAATCCTATTTTCATTGATTTATTAAACAGATATTTTCTTTCTATCATTGTAATTAGTAAATAATTTCATTATTAATGCTTAAAAAATCAGATATATTAATATTTAACTGAGGTTTAAAGTTTATATCTGTGCTAGAGATAATCTCTAGTTTCGAAAATGATTAGTAATAATCATTAGTGTATTTATCTGAAATAGATGGCGTCAAAGTTGTGAGTGGAGGGAGTTTGACAATGGTAAATGAAAATGTAGCAATTTACTCTAGATAAATACTTTGCATATAATAGAGATATATATGAGAGATAGTGACCTGGGCCAACTGCTGAGTGCTGGTTCAGCACGAAATGAATCTTGGAGGGCATTTGTCTTTTATTATATCTTTATTTATATGAATTTAAAAAGAATAGGTAAGTATGGAGGTGTTTTTTATATCTATAAAGATATTACATACGGGCCAGTGAAAAGTGAATAACTCCGTGTATGTACATTTTAAAAAATCAGATACATTAATCTTTAACTGAGGTTTAAAGTTTATATCTGTGCTAGAGATAATCTCTAGTTTCGAAAATGATTAGTAATAATCATTAGTGTATTTATCTGAAATAGATGGCGTCAAAGTTGTGAGTGGAGGGAGTTTGACAATGGTAAATGAAAATGTAACAATTTACTCTAGATAAATACTTTGCATATAATAGAGATATATATGAGAGATAGTGACCTGGGCCAACTGCTGAGTGCTGGTTCAGCACGAAATGCAGCTTGGGGGTCATTTGTCTTTTATTATATTTTTATTTATATGAATTTAAAAAGAATGGGGAAGTATGGAGGTGTTTATTATATCTATAAATAATTTCAGTTTCAACGCTGATCTTATTTTCATAACATATTAACATATCTAAATTACTATTTCTGCATTTTAAGGATATAAAAACTCATTAATGTTTGTAATGTAACCCTAAAATTGAGATACAATAAATTAGGTGAAGGTTATGGCAAATAAACATAAATGATGATCAAATGTTATCATTTGATATTGATGAAATTACTCTATTTGTCTTCTTGAAGAAAATTTAACAACACTCATATTTTTATTTCGTTTTATTTTCGTAATATTAATTCATTGAATTTATTGCTTTGTATGAACTTGGAGAGACCTTCATCATACAATTGTTTGATAATAGTTGAAAATGATGATGATAATTAATACAATTATTGACAAACTTAATGTAATTATTAATCATATATTATAACACAGCTAATGTACAATCACTTTTTCTCATAAAATATATATGTTCTACAATAATATCAACAAGTTAAAAATCCTTCTCCTTTTTCTTTTCAAAAACTTTATTTTCTTATATCAATACTGAACATATATATTTACATAATAGAAAACTTCAATGTTTTCAACTGTCTTTATCTTCAACACACTCATTATTAACTGTGAAACATAGAAATTAGTTCTAAGTTTAGTTACACGGTGGCAGTCTGAGATAAGATAGGAAATTATAAGCAAAAAAAAAAAAAAAGTCATATTCTCTCTCTCCCTCATTTATACGTTAGGTACAATACAATATTTCCAATTCTGTGACTGTATTAAAATATTAATTTAATTAGCTTTTAACTAGAAATTTCATTTAATCAATATTATAGTAAAATGAATAAAAATTGGAGAAAATATTCATATTAAAAAAATGAATAATTTTAACCTTGAAATATATATATATAAAATCATAGAACAAATGAGTTAAGAATTTATTTAAAAAATAATAATCAAATAGCTATATTTCTCGAAAGATTAAGAAAACGTTCGAATTCCTGAATTGAAGAACTGGAGCATTCCCTAAAATCTTAAGAATACAGAGTCCTCCACTATACCAATGCATCAAACCATGAAAATAATTACTATACGTATTAATTAGGAGATGTAGAATCAGTTAAAGTTAAAATCGGGGTGGGACTAAGGCAAGATTTTGTTTTTGTTGTATTTGAGAGAAATGGAGAGAACAATAGAAAGAATAGGAAGAGGGGTAGAAATCCCATTAATAGGTGGCAAGGCAGTATATACATTGTCGGGTCTTTTATTTGTAAACGATATCCTTTGGTGTACAGAAAGAAGAGAATATATGGAAGTTATGCTGAGGACATGTGTAAAGGTTGACAAAAAGATGGGAATCAAATTTAGTAAAGAAAAATCCAAAATAATAAAGATTAATATTGGGGAAAGAGAAGACAACATTTTTTTATCGAAGGATATAAAGTTATGTGTGGTGAATAGATATAACTATCTGGGACTCGTCTTAAGTAATCAGAGAATTTGCTTGGATGAATGGGAGAAAAAATTGATAAAAGAAGTAAAGAAAAGAAAAGAATTGATAAAGAAATTAACAGTGTTCTCATATAATAAATACGATGTAGTTCGAATTGCATGGAAGGGAGTAGCAGTAGCAGAGTTAACATATGATAACGATGTGTTATGTGTTAGTAACAGGGTATTATATTAGTTAAAAAAAGTACAAACAGAAGTAGGAAGACATTGGATGGCAAGGGAGGCAATTCAAGCAGAAATGAGCTGGTCATGTTTGTATATGAAAAATGTGAAAAGCAAAATGAAAATGTTCAATAGATTTCAGTTTATGGATAATAAAAGAATAGTCAAATAGTATTTAATTCGATTATAAATAAAGTGCTGGCAACAAGATGGGTGAGAGAGGGAATGTGATATGTAGAAAATTTGCATAAATAATTTATGTTAGTATACTTATACAAAAGATGGGATGATTGTGTTAGAAGAACTGTTGAGTGTTATAGTGGCAATAGATGAATAGATCCATTAATAAAAAAATAAGGAGTTGGAGAGATGGAGAACTAGAATGGACAGTAAAAAAGTTTATATATATATATATATATACAGAATATTGGGTGGAGTTAATTTATGATAATAACAAGGAAAGTAGATTACTGTTTAAGGCTCCAACAGTATCTTTAGCAATAAGGGAATATGCACATAAATGAAAAAATATGGTTGTTTAAGTCTGCAAGTTGTGTAAGAAAGGTATAGAAAATATTAGGCATCTGTTAATTGAATATAAATGCCAAAAAGGAGAAATGGTACAAATAATGAAGTTGTGGAAGAATAAATATAAACAAAGTGATTATACAGAAAGTGAGTTATTGGAATTTATGCTGGGTTTGGGAAAAGATAAGAGAGATTTAGATATAAAGTCCATAAAGTTGACAAAGATCATGTTGTGGAAATGGGATGCAACAGAATATGGGAAAGATTAAGGCAGGAATGGAAAGTTAAAGTGATAACAGGTTTCTCTGGGCATAGTTGCTGAGACATTTCTGACTCCTATAAGGTTAAGTCATTGTGCATCACATCACATCATATCATGCAGGATAATCAAGCATTTGAAAAATTATAAACAAAAAAATCTTATATATGTATATGACAAAAGTAACATTAAAAGTAACGATCAATTTGATGAGAAATTTATAATTTGGCAAAAAAAAAAAAAAAAAGCACCGAAAAGATGAATTTTGACACACACACAAAAAAGAATCTGTCTTGCATTGGTGGTCGAGAGGTCAGCGCGACCACCTTGCACTTGCAGGCAGTTGCCCGGGTTGCAGATTCGCGTTCCGGCCGATGCTATGACACTTAAAAAAAAAAAAAAGAATTGCAAATAAAAGTTAGTTCAATTAATTTTCATAATTGTTTTTGTTCTATATACAGTATTTACATATTGGTATACTTCTATTTATCTATCTATCGATCTATTTATTTGCTTATTCTTTTATCTATCTTTCTAACTTTCTGCTTTTTTCTTAATTAACATATTACTTTTTTAAAGTATGTCTTCTTCCATTAAACAATGTCGATTATTTATTTTTTTATTAAATTTGGTATTTTTTGATTCTCTGCAGAATTTATTGTTTGTCTCGTTAATCACGTGATCAACTATTTATTCATTTAGAAATCACTTTTATGATCTATTCATGTCTGGTATTCAGCAATATTACTACCACCTTTTAATAAATGCTAATGTCAATCCTTTCTTTATGTGTTATTCTCCAAACTTTCTTTATTTTAGTCATGTGTTGGTTTATATACTGTAAAAACTGATTCTAAATTTAGATGCCCAATGTTAATTATGAAATCAGTACGAAGAATAAAAATAATATACTCACACACGCACTTAGGTAAGTATTCCATTTTGTAACACTTTTAAAAGCTCAATTTAATTAGTTTGTAAATTCTTCCAATTAATTGAAATAATAATAATAATTTAGGTGATAAAAATATAAAAAAATAAACTGTAAAAAAGATTAAAAAGAATTGAAATAAAATTGTCAAATGTATGAATTTCAACCTGAGAGAGAAAATAGTAAAAGTGAGAGGGATAGCGTATTTAAATGTTTATTTATTTCTCTCTGTCAGTTTAATGTTTAATTATTTCTCTCTTTCAGTTTATATATTTATCTAACTAACTTTTTATTCATTACAAGTATCGATTTACCTATTTATCTATCTATATAACAAACTGAAATGATATAACTTTTCAAAGTACTATTTTCAAGCATTGGTGAAAAAATTGACCAGCTTTTGCAGATTTTACCAACCTTGTTTAAATTAGTAAAGACCAATACCACACAAAATTGGCAATTTTATTTCTATTTAAATATTACAAATTTAATTCATTTAATAATGAAGTCTGAATCTTTAATGGTTAATTAAAACATTATAAACTGTATAATTGATACTATGAACAGTTCATATTGCTTCAGGTTTTATTATTTACAGAGACATATTATGTTTATTTTATAAAAAAAAAAGAAGCTGTATATATCTCATATATTTAATATATCATTTAATCTTATGTCTGCATGAATTTTAGTAAAATAAGGTTTATTAAAATAAAAAAGCAAACTTAAAAATATAAGCTGCAATATTGAAATAGTAGCACAAGTGAAATTTAACTACTTAAATTAAATTAAATTTCTGTGATTGATGTGGGATTATATATTCTCATAGCTGTTAATAAGAATGATTGAATTTGGAAAAGTTATCTTACATAGATGAGCTTATTTTTTCATCAATGTACCAATCGAAAAATATATAATTTAGGGGATACTTAATAGAGTTAATGTTGCTTTGATTTGTTATAATATTCATAGCATGGATATATAATGGTAATTATTTATTATATACCATCTTACAATGTGCAGAAGTACTTTAGTTAATTTCTTAATTCTCCTAATTTAATGGCAGTTGAAGCTGCTTATTGTAAAGCTGTATATAATAGTTAATTATCATTATGTTTATTATTTTTATTGTTATTACAATAGTTTTTAATTAATGAACATTTTTTGCTTTATATATATATATATATATATATATATATATATTGTTATATAATTTTAATATTTGAATCATCATTAGTAAATTAACAATAAAAGAAATATCATACTTGCCAGATATATATACCAATTAGTTTTAAAAAATATTTAAAAATAAATTTCTGATTGACTAAAAATTTATCTTTTGTAGAAGTCATTGCAGACAATCCTCCAGATATATGAAGGAGGAAAATGAAAGAGGTATATTTTTTAGCCTTAAAATACATTATCATGTGCTAATGATAAAAGGCATTTCAATTATATGTAACAATTGCAATTAACTAATGCCAAATCATTATATTTAAATATTTGGCACAGGAAATTCTTATTTATTATCTAATATTAGTATTTAAGACACCATTGGTAAAATGAAAATAAATCAGGTTCAAAACGTTTTAGAAATAAATACCTGATTAATTTAAAATTCATATTTTTTAGATGGGTAAGCTATTGCATATACATAAAAAAGAAAAAATGTAAAGGTGTATATTTTTTGCTTTTAAAATGTATTATTATGTGTTGATTCTAGAGGGCTCTTTAATTATATATAAAAAATTGCAAAGCGTTAATCTCCAAACAGTTACTATTTAATTTTTTATCTCATTGTTCAAAAAAATCATATCCTTAATTTTCACTATTTTTATTTTAAATCTATGACATTTAAATCTCATGTTAATAATGTCTTGACAACTATTGTTTCAACTTATTTTCTTCTAATTTATGTTTACATTCAACAATCCCTCTATATATTCATAAGCAATTCAAGGTAAATATCTACCTCGTTTTGATCTCCAGTTTGTAATTCTTCTCCAGTACAATGATCTGAAGTAAATTGGTAACGCTTTCTAGAGTTATGCATTCTTAAATGAACTGATATGATAACTGTTAGTTATTATTATATATTTATAATATCTGCATCACAGATAATTTCAATACAAGTTGTGGTGCTTTCAACCCTATGTTTTTCCGAATGTGAGTTAGATCGTTACTTTTTATAAATGTTTATAAATTAATATTTTTTCAAACCACATCTTTATTAAGTGTTCATCAAATTCCTTTTTATATCAAATAAATTTCAAGGGTTTTTCAATTTTAAAATTGCTCATTTCAAATTATTGCTTATACATTTTGGATTTCATATTGCACAACCCAAATAGTCTCTTGCCATTTTTTTATTCATGTAATTCTTAGCTTTTATGATTCATTCTTAACATCCAAAGTAACGCACTCATATATTTAATTGAATACTTTTATATAATCAATATATATGTATGTAACCATCTTATTTTAAATTCAAATTGACTTTATTGACTAATTTTTATGTTCTATTTTAATCTAGAATAATTATATATTTCAGAATTTTCTTATTTTTTATTGCATTTAAAGTTAGATAAAGAAAATTTCTTTTAAATAATCTAATAAATTTTAGTATTTCATATTTTCCAATCATAACTTTTTGACATGCAATTTATGACTTTTCAATCTATGTAAAATCTTTTCACTTATATATATATATCTGTCCTATGCAAAATATCAACATGCCACTCTTCATCTTTTGCCCAATTCATGTCTATCCTATTTTGAGTGTCTATATATTTCCAAAACGCATCAAACAAACCAATCATGTCTCACAATTGCATTCATTGTCTTAACTATTGTTCACGATGATTTCAAACATTTTTGCGTTAATTTTTTTTTTTTTTTTCATATGTCATAGCATCGGCCGGGACGCGAGCCCACAACCGTCTTCGACCAACTACTAGCTTGCAAGGTGGCTGCGATAACATCTCGGCTAACAACGCTTGGACCTCAAATAACAATCATTTCTAATTTATTTTTATCTCTGAACTTATTTTCAGCATATTTGACCTACTTTTTTAAATCGAATTATTTTTTGTCAATGTTTTATGCACCAACCAAAAGAAGAATAATTTATTTGAAAATCTGTGTAAAATCTCTATAGAAAAAAATATATTGAACATTTTTTTCTAATTAAAAAAATGTTAATAAGCAAAAAAAAAAAAAATCGAATTTAGTTCAAAATTAAACTCATTAGCGGTAGACGGAATGTTAAATAAATAAATGAAAAGATATGGATTTTATTTAGATAAACAGCGGGCATCATCCAAGAAAAAGTGATGTTATATCATATAATATGCAAACTGATAAAATAATTTTCACAATTTACAAGAATAACCACGTTTGTTTCTTAGCAAATTTGAGTTATTATTAATACGTCTGTCACTTTTAGCTCAATCTTATCACAAGTATCCATCATTCTACAAGTGGGACCAACATCTCACACTATAGATATATTTGAAACATACACTCATTCAAGTAAGTAATACAGCTTATGTTACAATTTAATTTCATTTACACATTTCTTATAAAGATACTTAAATTTAATTTCATATAATATGTATTTAAATATATTTTACACTTTTATTCTGTCATATATTACTGAGACATATGATTAAAAATTATGTGAAAAAGATAAATGTTCTCCAAGATGTTATGTTTGTAACTTATATGTTGTTTATGATTTGATTCTAGTACTGATTCTTTGCTGATCTTTGTTCATTTTATATTTGTTGATGACTATTTAATGGTTTAGTAATGATTTTATATCATTCATGTAGTACACTTAGTCCATAGAGTTACAAATGGAAACAATATGTGGGCCAGATAATGAATAAGTTTTGATGGCCAATATTACAAAATTACTACACAACATGGAGCTTGAGTATACTTTTATACCTGGGAAACAAGAACGTATATTTTTATGCAAAATTAATAGGAAAAATAAATATGTTGAAAAATATATTATGATCTAACATTTGATGATAAATAATTAACTTATAGGTGTATGTAAAAAAGAGTTCAGATATAAAGTAGAATAGAATTTTTGGAGATTGGATGAAGATTTTGGTTGGTGAAGTTTAATTAACTGTACTTCTAGTACTGGTGATAGATGAATGATTTTGTCATTGGCTTGGGAATGCAATATTTTCATACAATTCTATGATGTGTTCTATTTCGGACACTACAGCAACATGTTTGACTTTTGTATTTGTAGTTTTACTCAATGGATATTTGACATTACTATGTACAAAGAGACATATCCTCTAAGTCTCAAAAAAGGAGCACCATTTTTAGAATTCCTTATTTACTATGCTTTAATAGCAAAAGGAGCAAGTCTATCATAATTTTTTGTAATTATTTTATATTTAGAGTTGTGAGTAGTTTATATTGATTAAATTAAGATAGTACTACTGGTGTTTGTGCTGGATTGTGTACTTATTCTCTGATATTGCAATCTTCATTTATTCCAGAATTGCAGATTGTTAGTCATTCATTTAACTATCGAATTCCAGTCAGATCTCTGGAAAAGTTGCTAAATGAATGATTTATTATATTCTGTCATGGGAAAATCTGATATAATGAAGGAATAATATGACAAAAGATCAACATTCAATAGAAAGAACTCAGAGAATAGAGAAGACAACAATGCCGGCCCAGTATAACAGATGCTGACAAAGAAAATGAAAGATTATCAAAAAAGAAGAGAAGAAATACCATTGAGGAAAAATGCTAAAAAATATAAAAGAAAGCAATCAATAAAGATAAGATAATCAAAAGAGAATTGAAGAAATATTGCTAAGGAAAATAGAAGAAAGAAGTCAACAAAGTCAAATAATGATACAGAAAGCACAAGAAAGCAATCAGCAAAGTAAAGAAATGCTGTTGAAAAGTTGTTGAAAGAAATCACTATGGTGAAAACACATTTTTAACTAAAATAGAAGAAACTAATTAGGAAAGAGAAGTCAGTAATCAAAAAAATATTGATTAAAATTGAGGAATTTGATCAGAAAAACCGATAATCAAAGACGTTGATAATAACGGAAAAAGCTAAAAGAAGTTTAACCACAAAATAGATGTTATAGATTATGTGCAGGGTATAATATGAAAGATAACTATTGAAATAGTAAATATGATGAATAATTGGAATTTAGAAGTGAAACAAGAATAGGCAGAAAGAATTGATACAGAAGAGTAAAGAAATAAATAATAAGGTAAGTGCATGATCAAGTATAAAGTATTGAATCAGGAAACATAAGATAGACAGTTGACAAATGTAAACTCACAGAGAGCATGAAAACAACTTAAGAAGTGTTACATGAAAATATGAGATAGATAAAAATTGAGAAAAATAAATACACCAAAAGTTTATATACAGAGATTTTATGAAAGTATAAAAGTAAAGAAAATTCAGAAGCAATGCCAATGAAAATTAGTAAGTAGAATTATAAAAAGAATGCAGCACTCTGAGAACATGAGCTATAACAAGAAGATTCAATTCATTCCTTAAGATGAAGTAATTTAAGAGAGATCCAAAAGGCAAGCCTATAAAATGTCCTGACAATCTAGAAAACTATTTTTGATTAAACAGAATGAAAGACACCACTGGTTTATCATCACCTCCAAGGATTTGAAAATTACTGGTGGAAATCATTGTCACAAAAACTAGAAACTTTCAAAAGATGTTACTATATCATGCTACATGAATACTGAACTGAAATGCATCAGAATGATAAACAATATCATGTATCAAAGAAAAATACAAAGTAAATATAGGAAAAACATATACTCAGTTTTATCAAAACTAGTTACTATGTATGAAAATCTTGACATATTGTTCTTCATTAGATAGTCAAATAATAATAATTATTAGGCACAATCTAACATATAAGGTAGATCAAATGAGTATGTGCACAGACAGAATAACTATTGAGAAACTTGTAGAATTATTAAATTCTTCATTATGAAAACATAAGTAAGAAGGAATTGGATAAAAGAAGTTTAACTCTTCAAATACTCAAAATAAAAAGCCCTCAAAGACATAGGATAAGAACAATGTAATTAGTAAAGATAAAAGGAATAATATATATAGACCACAAAATAAAAAATGGAAAAGAATGCATAATAGTATTTCACAGAGAATAGAAGTAATTCATAGGAATAACACAGGGGACAATTAAAATAGCAATTTACTAGCACCTTACCCCAGTCCTACACAAGTGAAAATGATCAGGATGATGGAAAATCAATATTCAGTTAAACATTCCCAAAATGACTTATGTGAAAGTCCTATTATATTTAGCAGCACCAAGAAAATATTGTTGTTGTGTTAGAAAATGAAAACAGTTTGAAGGGCATATATGGTTTCTAGCTCTCTAGAATTTTACAAAAGGAAAATATTAATAATATATTTATACTTATTACTTAATATATAAATTTAAAAAAAAAAGGAATGCAATCAAAATGGTTTTTTTTAAAAATCTGTACCAATCATTCTATTTCCATTTAAAGGATGGGGATGGCAAAAATTATTTCTTCTCATGTTAATTTTGGGATAGCCTAGTTTTTAAATATGTATTTAACTAGGTTAGAATTATTAAAAATATATACATGAAATGATCATATGACAAAGTAAAACTATTTTCATAATAATATAAATATATAATTTTATTAAGTTTAGTTTTCATTTTAAAGAAAAAAAAAAGAGGTGTAATATTTTGTGTGTGCAATCTTAATAAGGTGTTATCAGTTAATTATTTAAAAAACCCATTTTCAAAGAGGTGTTTATCAGTTAACTAAAAGGGTTAGATTTTTTTCTCTGAAGAAATTAAGTGTGTTTTCAAGTACAATGGAACTATAAATTACACTATATTTAATTAACTACAATACTTCCTTCTCAAAACACCATATGTATTATATTTAGTAATAAAATTTCTTAAGTTTATGTTGAAAAATCATATATTTTATTTTATTTTTTATTATTATTTCTGAATTTGATGGCTGTATTTTGTGTAATAAAATATTTTCTGAGCAAAATTTAAAAAGTTTTACAAAATTTTAAAATATTTCAATACTCATATACTCATTTAAAAACTTTAAAATAATTGAAAATATAATTTTTTGATAGAATAAGTGGTCTATTCAATTTCTATAAATGAAAAAAGTTATTTAAAAAAGAATATCAATCAGAACATATTTAATAGGATAAAAATTAGACATTTGGCTACTTACTTTATTTTAAAAAGAAAAATACAGCAGTTTTTTTGTTACTCTTATTGTTTCAATAAATGCATGAGTGAATACAAACTCAGTAATATGTATATATATATAATTATTTAAAACAATACAATAATTAATACAGTAACAATATTTTAAACAAATATATACCAATTTAATAGAAGTACTTTCAACTATCTATGTTGAAAGTACTTCTATTAAATTGGTATATATTTGTTTAAAATATTGTTACTGTATTAATTATTGTATTGTTTTGAATAATTATATATATTTTATTATAATTGGAATACAGACATTGATTAATAATTTATATATATATATATGTCTCAATTATTATTAATAACCATATTATTATTACTATTATTTTTAGAATTTTTTTATATTATAATTTTGATTCAAATGCTTACTATACATATAAAATGCATCTATGTTATACATATGTGCATGTTGAAAAGTACTGTACACTTATAGTGCAATAAACAATATATATTCATTCTAATCAATATTTATCAACAAAGTATAAGTTGTTGTACACTATATTCATTAAATGTGGGAGGGGTTTCTAAATTAATATACTCTAGCTTACAGCTTCACTGTAATTAACAAAAAGACAAAAACTAACATCAAAAGATTTTCCAAATAATTACACATAATTTTTTTTTCTGGAAAAAAAGTAAACTTTTTCTGTAAAAGAAAAATCCATTAGTCAAGATTTATTTTAATAATTTCTGAGGTAGTCACATGATTAAATAGA